>AYEL01052053.1:0-23637 GCA_000484575.1 Olivierus martensii | reverse complement strand
TTATGACTTTGATACACCTCTTTGTCACTCTTGTTTTATTCAATAGCGAGTGGTATAACAACTTATCTCTTGATTGCGCATGTAATATTAGTGATAATATGCACCATTTTTGTTTCATTAATAACAAAATAGATTAGTTCATTATTAATAAAACAAAAATTCCCTACAGAACATCCAAAGTCATCTTGCAGACAAAAATATTAACACGTGCAATTAAAATTAATCACTCCCATTGCTACGACAACAGTTAATGGAATCATCCGATACTCGGAGAGTTCGAACGATTTGCCTGAACTGATGAATCACATTGCTGAACTATTGGAAGGAAGCCGAACACCTTCCGCTTAGGTACAAAACTTTATGGAACCGACTGTACATATAATGCATATAATATATTTAAACATTTTAATAACTTATCCCATTAAATATTTTTTAATCCCAAAAGCATGTTTACATATTTTACATATATTTTCATTTTTTAATAGTGATGATAAACGTTTTTCAATTGATATAATTATTAGTGCCATTTATGCTTATGAGAAAGGATTTGTTATTTTTGTTTATATTTTATTTAAAAAAATCAAGACACTCAAATTTGTCAACTTTTATCCATTTTTTAAACTTTTTTGATCCGAAAATTTTTGGTTTGGTGGCAATATTGACCATGGCTCCAGTGCACTTGTAATTTGTCGAATGAGTTTGTCATAAGAATATAATAAAGGAAAGTGGGGTTGATTGTATCTAGTTGTGATCAGTGGATAATTATATGCACCAAAATTTCTCACATGTGAAATTGCTTTTATGACTTTATCAAGTAGTTCAGTTTTAACTCATGATTATATACTCTAAGCCAGGGGTGGGCAAACTTTTGGGAGAAAGGGCCATATCACATCAATGAAATATAACCTAGGGCCGCACTTTCCAAGAGATCCCTATCCTTCACCATCTGACAGCCCCCTTCACGGATATGGGTGTAGCCCGTGGTTGGAAGTGATCCTGTCCTTTAGTAATTTATCTGATTGGAAAGGGGGTAAAACAAAAACTCTCAAAATCCTGCCTTCACCTAATAACTGTCTGAGGTGATAAAATTCTCTTAGGAAATTATGTAGCCAAAATAGAAAGATCCTAAAGAGGTTTATTGACTAAGATATTATAAAAGGTGACATGTTAAAATTAAGCCAATTTTTTTAGTAGATCAGCAGATATTATAAAAGGCTGACATGTTAAAATTAAGCCAATTTTCTTAGTTGATCAGCTTTCATTGGTGAAAGATCCTGAACTTTTTCTAAGGGCTGCCTTTGTTGACTAAGATAATATTAAAAGGGTGACACTAAATTTAAGCAAATTTTCTTAGTAGATCACTTTCATTGGCCGTTATATGAATCATGGGTTGAATAACGCCAGCAGTCCGTAAAAAGTGAAACACCATTTTCAGAGAAACTCGGAAAGGTCGAAATTATTTTAGATTATGTATTAAAATTATAATTTTTTTAAATTTGAAACAATAATTAAAAACATACTTGTTTAGGAAATTGCACAAATATTAAATATTAAAAACATACCTGCTTAGGAAATTGCACAAATATTAAATATAAACACCGTGAAATTATGAAAACCTGTTTAGGAAATTGCACAAATATTAAATACAAACACCGTGAAATTACATAAATTATTGAATTGATCGACTGACAAAACGATTTTATTTGATTTTGAACATATTTTGCAAAGGATTTCATAGGCCAGCCGCAAACTAGTCAATGATATTGACTGCGATCTGACATTAGATGCAATTTCTCTAGTCATGTGACCATTTCATAAGACGTCGCTGGATGTGATCTTTGAGAAGGTTGTTAAATTGACGTCACTCATAACATTATTTTCACAGCCAATCAAATTCTCAAGCATTTGTTTACCTATCAAACAAAAAGTTTTTTTCTTAATATTAATAGTGATTGAATTTCTTAATTCTAGTAGAATGAATAGTTATTTTATTCTCCGACCAAATATTTATTAGCATTTAAAACAATGCCATTTACCTTTAAATAATGTGAATTTTTCTTCCTGTATAAATTTTATTATTGTATCATTTAAATTTTTTATTCAAATTACACCATTAAATGTAAAAATGAAAAAAATTTGGTTTAAAATCTCAAATTTATTTAATAAATGTAGATCATCTAAAAAAAATAACAATAATTATCCAAATACACATGCTCAACTTTCCAAAATTTTCACTACGTATGTTTCATCACACCTGTTTGATGTTAGGAAAGTTGCTCGCTCTGCCTCTTTTTCATTGGAGGTAACGATCTTGCTGCAATGAGTATGCAATGACAAGTTGTACATGCGATTTTGGTATGACATTGAATGCAACCAGATTGCTGCAATATCGACTAGTTTGGACCGGCCGATCTCAAAACGATTTTATTTGATTTTGAATGTATTTTGCAATGGATTTTCTTTATGCAATGACATTTATTCTGGTTAACAGTTAATCAAATCTATTTTTGAGAAATATCGCACTCTGTAATGGCATTTAAAGTTTACATATGAATTATTATTTATTACTTTTCTAGAAATTATATAAACTATATTGTTGAGATGTGGAACAGAGTTGATATTATTTGTATTCATTTTATTTATCGATAAAATTTTTGGCATTATAGCTATTAGTTGAATTTTATTTATCGATAAAATTTTTGGCATTATAGCTATTGGTTGGAGGGCTGCATTAAGTAGTTCTGAGGGCTGCTTGCAGCCCACAGTTTGCCCAGCCCTGCTCTAAGCAAATAAGAATTTCTGTGACGTATGTACTTATTATTGGGAATACTAGACTAGAAAAATGGAAAATATGAATTTTTATGGTTTTTTAGAATTGAATTTAATCTTGAAAACTTTTTCTCTACATTAGGGATGGGCAACCTCCAGCCTGCGGGGCCACATTATTTTATTATATCTAATACCAACGCTATGTATACTTACATACCCACAGTGGGCAACCTCCGGCCCGCGGGCCACGTTATTTTATTATATCTAATATCAACCTATGCTTACATATCTGTACCTTCTCTTTTTTAAATAAATACTATTATCATCAGTTTACATATCTGTACCTTCTCTTTTTTAAATAAATACTATTATTATCAACTGTTTTTGTTTTGGCTTGAACCGCTCTTCCGATCTATATCTAATACCAACGCTATGTATACTTATTCACATTATTTTATTATATGTAATACCAACGCTATGTATACTTACATCAGCCACATTATTTTATTATATCTAATACCAATGCTATGTACTTACATATCTGTATTTATTATATCTAATACCAATGCTCTCTTTTTTAAATAAATACTATTATTATCAATTGTTTTTGTTTTGGCTCGTGGTATTATATCTAATACCAACGTTATGTATACTTACATATCTGTACTTTCTCTCTTTTTTTAAATAAATACTATTATCATCAATTGTTTTTGTTTTGGCCCATGGCCCCCCATAAATTTTTCTATACAGCCCCCTACTAAAGAAAGGTTTCCCATCCCTGCTCTACATAATCAGTTTTAAGAAATCATTTTGTTTTATATATCTTCATAAATATAGGAATACCTCGATTATCGCGGTTTTGATTATTGTGGTTTTCGATTTATCACGATTTATAATTTGATACCAAAATTCAAATTATTGCGCTCGAAATTCGAATTATCGTGGCCGTGAGATGTAGCTCACTACATATGCAACCAGAATTACATTTATTTCGAATCGCCACTCTCCAGGTAGCGCTTTTGTAGTGCTCCATTTTTATCCAAGAGCACATGCTCACCACTCAACAGTAACTGTTCGCCTTTATTTATTTTTCTTATTCCTACAATGAGTGTTAAAAGAAATGATAGTGATAGAATTGATAGCCTTACGAGGATCTTGCTTCTGTCCCATTGAAGAATATACTGTCGTTTGTTTTTAAGACAGGCCTTCTTCTGGGATGATTTGATTGGGGGTGCACAATAGACCTATGTTGGTCGCAGTGCTTGGGCTGAAACAAGCCCCTCCCTATTCTACTACTACTACTAAACCACACTGCAAACTATAAGCAATTAGGACAAAGTGCATCGTCATCGTCTGGATTGCAAACTACGAGAAACAGAAGCCATCTTATGATTGAAATGGAAACGCTATTGTCAGTATGGATAGAAGATTGTAACCAAAAGAGAATTCCTCTTACAAGGAGAGGACTCGAGAGCCGGAAAACGGAATGAAACAAAATCTATTTCTGTAAGAGTTCTTGACTAGTACTAAAACACATTTCAATTTTACTTGTTAATTATAATTATCACATAGGGGTGTGATAAAATTAACTGTTTTATGGTCTGGTTATTTCCTTTAAATTTTATTTTCGTGCATGCATCAGTGATGAAATATATTTAGTTAATGCTGTTTTTAACCTTTTCAATTGATATTTCTGCTAATACGAATTAACAAAAAAAATAAAAAAAATATAACTAGCCGGAATAGAACTCGGGCCGACCGCATGGAAGTTTGCCGCTTAACCACGCTGCCACAACTCGTTGTTAATTAGTATAACGAACTGGTATACTTTCGTCGCGTCTTTCTTCGAGGTCATTTTTCTCCATAATGGCTAGCCATTGGCCTCTAACCTTTTACTGTGTTTTAGTACTAGTCAAGAACTCTTACAGAAATAAATTTCGTTTCATTCCGTTTTCCGGCCCTCGAGTCCTCTCCTTGTTAGTCAAATGACTATAAAATCAAAAGCATTGAATTTGTTTAAACATTTAAAAAGAAAACAATTAGAAAGCGAAAATGATTCGGCATCAGTAGTGGAAGAAACATTCTCTGCAAGTTCAGGGTGGTTTGATAGATTCAAAAAGCGATCAGGCATTCATTGTGTTCGTATACAAGGTGAAATTGCAAGTGCGGATGAAAAAGCAGCAGCTAGTTTTCCTGGTGAATTACAACAGATCATTGAAGGAGGAAATTATACCGATGATCAGATATTTAATGCTGACGAAACTAAATTATTATGGAAAAAAAAATGCCCAGTAAAACATTTTTAGCAAAAAACGAAAAATCACAACCTGGCTACAAGGTTTCAAAGGAGCGTGTAATACTTTTACTCTGTGGCAATGCTTCTGGAAATTACAAGATGAAACCTCTCTTCATTTATCGTTCACAAAATCCTCGCCCGCTTAGAAGTTTGGATAAAAATTTCCTCCCTGTTCATTGGAGATCGAATAGGAAAGCTTGGATGACAAAAACTATTTTCGAAGATTGGTTTAAAAACTGTTTTTGTCCTGAAGCTGAAAAGTATTGCAAGTCATTAAATCTTGATTTTAAAATCTTGTTGGTATTAGATAATGCATTTAGTCATCCAACAGCACTAAATGATTTGTGCAAAAATGTAAAAGTTATTTATTTACCGCCTAATACCACATTACCTTCAAAAAACTTTTTCACATGCAATAAAAAAGACTACAGGAAATGAAGCTATGACTTTGATAGAATTCTGGAAAGCATTCAATATCAAAAATTGCTTTGAGAATGTCAAGGAAGCATGGAATGAAGTAACGTCTAGCAACCTGAGAGCGGCATGGAAAAAGATTATTCCTCATTGTGCAAATGATTATAAAGGATTTGCAAATGAAGTAACCCATGTTATCAATGATATAACTAAGCTTGGCTTCGATCTAGAGCTAAAAGAAATTGAAAAAGATGATGTTCAGGATCTGCTTCAGTCACATGATAAGGAGCTGGATAATGAAGAAACCTAATTAACCTCGAGAGAGAATGAGCCTATGTTCCTCCAATCGATGATAATGACGAACAAATTGATGTGGATCCGAAGGAATTTACCCTTAAAGAAATGGATGAAATGTTTAGAATTGCTGAAATTTTTAAAGAAAAAATCTTGAACAGTGATCCTAATCTCGAGCGGTCAATGAAAGTTTGTCAGGAAATTGAAAATTCTATTCGTTGCTATAGAGTTTTATACGAAGAAAAAAAAAGAAAAAGTTCCACCAGACAACTCTGCACCACTTTTTATTCAAGAAAGAATAATTGTATGCATGTACTCCTTATTTATATTTTCATTATTTATTGCTTTATAGAAATAAAAATTAAAGAACAATCTTGTTTTACTAAATGAACCTTCGTTTTCTATACTTAGCACGTTTAACAGATTTCTTTCTATCTCATATATAAAATTTTATTAATCGATTTGAAAAATCCTTGGCAATGATCACCTATTTTACATGTATTATTTATCCCGATTATCGTGGATTTGATTATTGCGGTATTTTTTGTGGCAATATTACCGCGATAATCGAGGTATTCCTGTATTATCTAAAACCACTACTTCTGCTGTGATTAAAAGCAATTTGTGTTCCAGCTCTAATGTGGGGTAACTGGGTACAATTACTTCAGTATGGTGAATTGTATCCTGTTTTAATGTTCTAAACCCTATGGTTGATTAAAATAATGGAAAAATGCTTTCTTATTATAATTTAAAATATATATCTTTGCCTAAAGCTTTGGGCATTTAATGCCTATATTGTTTACAAGCCTCAAACAGCCCCATTAGGTCCGATCCACCGGACAATTGCCCGGTGTCCCAGCAGCTCTGTCCACCACTGCTAGTAAGAGCTTGCTTTGTCTTAATTTATTAAAAATAAGTAAATTGTTTTGTGTCTATTAGTTTTATTAAAATAATTACCATAATAAAATCTATAATTAATTAATTTTTAATAAAGAGAATTAAAAACATTAATGCTAACTTCCAAAAAACTGCTTTTTAAATCAATAATTCAGCACAATGAAAATTTTTTGAAAATTACATAAATTTAAGATAATATTTGATTGAAATCTGAAACGTTTTAACTAATAAATAAAACTACAATGATTGGCAAGTTTATTGTCTTAATAGATTTAAATTCAATGATCACTTGGCACTTAGCAGCTCTGAAATTCAAAGTTGAATGGCAAGAAATAGATGAAATTGGTAATATCTATTATAAACTATTATACTGTATTATAGTATACATAATTATATTTATATTTATGCTTTTGGAATGCTTTAACATCAATAGGAAAATTGGTAATGACTTTCTGCTATCCAGGAACCAATTAAAAATTTTTATATTGAAATTAATGAGAGTTTCAGATTTAAAAATTTTTGATTAATAAACAAATTTTAAGATCCCAATAACTTTTGTAAACTAAGGGATACCTGTATTTATATAAATGCTTTAACAAAGTTAAAAAATATTAAAAAGTTATTGAAAGATATTTTTCTTAATATAAAAATACTTACCAGTAACTTATTTGTAATATTTATATCTGTTTGAAATAATGATGTAGCCAAACGAATTCCTGCTTTCATATGTCGAACTTTATAAACTGGTAAAGGTTGTTTTAGTGCAGCTTCAAAATTCAAACCCTCTTCAACCCAATTCAGTAACATTTCTAAAGTAGCTATATATTACACTATATTATCATTATTATATAAATATATATATATATATATATATACGTATATATCGTGAATATATAAAAAATGCCAGTCAAGTTTTAAAATTTCAAGAAATTCTTTTTTGATAAATCTAAACCGCATAAAAAAAGAAAGAAACACATATAGGCTATATATTAAACATAATAAAATGACTTTAAAAACAAAATAATCAATTTAAACATTATACTGTATTATTAAGTTAATAATCAGCATTGTACGAATTTCATCCATATCTTCTCAAAATTGTATAATATAATTAAAAAAAAAAAAAAAAATTTAATCGGCCACAATTTTTAAACAAAACTGACGGAGTGAAAACAAGTGATAATATATGTGTACTGTGTATACTTCTATTTGATTTTCAAAATTTTGCCTGAATATTCAAAAAATATACAAATATTTATAAAATATAAAAAATGAAATGGATTCACTTTTTATATTTTATTTGTTTCAAGATAATAGGCATAAGACCATATTTTTTTATTTACTTTCCAATTGTATTTGATTAGTACAGGGGTTCCCAACGGGGTCGGTCTGGGGGTCGATACCGACCGATAAAGGGGGTCAATGTTGATCAAGGGGTCTATTGGGGGTCGATAGCCCAATATGCACCGGCGATTTATATGCATAATCAAGATCAAGATCCCACTGATTACAAAAAATTTATTAATAAAATTGATAATTAATTGTTTATTGATATAAAGCTATATCATGTAGTAAGGAAGAAATCATATGAAATAAATATAAGGGAAAAAATACACTTAAATTATTTAATATACCGGTACTTTTAAAAACCAATAATATTTTTAAAAAATATATTAATACTGTATTTAATTTGTAATTGTCCGTTATTGAAAAGGATTGCATTTCCTCAGAAGATATATTGTTGTATACAAGCCACTTGCAAAACTTAAAAGATTTTAATGTTCGCTTCCAAGGCTCAAATTTGAATGTGCCAGCATGGATCACAGAACCGCTGCACTGTGATGTATCTGATTTTGATATTATGTTACAAGAAGAATTGATTGCATTGAAGGAGGTGTTCAAGCACAATTCTTATTTGAAACACATGGGTATGCTAAGTTTTGGAATTTAAAAGTCATCCGAGAGAAATATCCCCAAATAAAAGTTGTTACCGAACCAGCATTATTGATTTTTCCCTCTTCTTACCTAATAGAAGTAGGCTTTAGTTAAGTCAATAATTTACTACGAAAAACAAGACACAGGTTGAATATTTTTGAACGAGGTGATTTAAGAATTAAGTTAAGCAATTTTATGATAAATATTAAAAAAATTGCATCAATACATCAAGCGAAGCAATTTTATATCAAATATTAAAAAAATTGCATCAATACATCAAGCGCATCCCTCACATTAATTAATATCATTAGAATCTGTGATTTTGTTTCTGAAAACTTGTTTATATTTGTAAAATAAAAAATGATAATATTATTGTACAAAAAATAATAAAACATAAATCTAATAAACTATTTTTTTCAAAACTTTTGTTCATATTCTTATTCAAATTGTTATCTTTAAGTTATTGTGCAATTATTTATATTATGATTATGTTGTATGCTGTATATTATAGAGAAAAATGTAAGGGGGTCGATGAAGAAAACCATTCTTTTAAAAAGGGCCGATGCAAGAAAAAGGTTGGGAATCCCTGGATTAGTAGAATATTATCTGAAAATTTCGAATATTTAAATATCTTCGTTTAATCAATTTTAAAATAAAAAATACTTATCGTAATATAATATGTGGAAATTAAACCCCTAGCCACTATTGTTAAATCAGATAGATGAAACTATAAAAATCATAGTTTGAATATTTTTCCACTTGTATAATAAATCATTCTTGTTAAATGATTGTGATTTTTAATTATTATTTAAAAAGCGCAAAATTTATTTATATCCATTCAAAACAATATGGAGATAAATCCACTTACAAAAATCATAAGTTACAATATTCTGAAAGTGAAAAAATTATCATCAAAATTTTTCCTGAAATATATTGATATATATTAAAAGATTAAAGGTAAAATTTAATAAATTTCCTGAAAATTTCTTAAATTTTACCTTTAATCTTTCAATTTGGTATATATTTTTGCAAATTATATGAAAGCATATTTTTTTTTAAAACTTTAAGAAAAAGATTTAAAATATCTTCTGTTTAAATGAAATATATTTCTAATTATATTCTACATATGAATAGCATCTTATTTAGTCACGGAAGTGATTTTTATTTTCTGTAATAGCCTTAATTTAATATTTAAATTTACTATTATGCTATGACAAATATGTTACGAGAGAATTATTTTCTAAAAACATTGAAAGATATAAGTATGTAATTAAATTAGAACTTAGATATAATTGCTATTGTGCATATAAAAATTTAATTTGAACTACTGGAATTTAAATATTTTACAAAATTTCTTTCTTAATACAATAATTTTTTAGAATATTGCATAAATCGCAATAATAATATTTAATAAGCCATTTTAAATAATATTCTGATTCTAATTTTATAGGTTCAATTAAAAAATTAAAAGTGGAAATTTTATCTAATTTATTAAAATATATCTTTGCCATCAATGTATTTTTTTCTTTTTTTGATTTGTTTTAGTCCTCTTAAGACTCATCCCGTTATTAATGAATGGCATTGTATTATTGAAACGGAAGACCTTTTGTTATAAAAATCATGAGTCATTAATGAGATCTTGTCATCTGCTTCAGTGATCCCTGAACACAGAATTGTTTGCATTATTCTTGTTTCCCCCTCCTTGAATATGTGTAACTGATTGTAACTACCGTATATTGAATCATGTCATCTTTATGTGAACAGTTCGTTTTGATGAAACTTCAGCTCATTAAGTCCAATGTATAGGCTAAACATTGAATCTAATGAGTTGAATTTATTTTTTAATTTATGTATTGACATTTGAACTTGCAGTTATTAAATTAATACAAGCAAGTTATAAATGGCACTTCATTTATATATGCTCTTTTTTATTTTGTATACTGTACTGATATTTATATAAAATATGTAATAAACAATAATTATATATTCAGCAAAAGTTGGAAATGAATTGCATGTTTTTTATTTAAACTGTTGAAAAGATTTTTTTATAATCTTTATTATCAATAAATTACAGGTCCTAGAATGTTTACGTTCCATTTTATGGACAATAATTCCAGAAATTTTTCATTTTGTTCCGGTTTCGATTAAAAAATATATTGTAATTCATTAATTATAAAATAATTTAACAGTATATGCCCTGATAATTATTTAGATATTAATATTTTATTAAGCCTATAAAATTATTCACAGCTCTTGATCTATAAAGTACAAGAAAAAGTAGAATAAATCAAAGAACTTACAGACTTAAGTTTATATTAATTTTTTATTTTTATTTTTAAAAATAAATTTCAAGCTTAAGTTTAAATTCCCCCTTTGTTTTTATCTACGAAGGGAAAATTAAAGGAAGTTTAAGGAAAATTTAATGGTTAATTTTAAGGAAAAAAAAATCGTTATGATTATTATCCAAATTATTTAAGGAAGCCAGCATCATTTCTATATAGTTCAACCTAAATTCAAATTCAAAAATATATAAAATGCGCTGAATCATATTATTAAAAATTTTTAATTGGTTTAATTGCTTTCTATATTATGTATTTTTGTTTTGGATATTTTTGATGGCATTTAACTGAGGAAGGAACTACATGACAGTCATTACTGTTTTCCGAATATATATTCTAAACAATCTAATATTAAAATTTTTAAAGTATATTTTCAGAATATTTTAAAAACTTTCTTAAACATAGCTTAAAACATTAGGATAGAAATTTAATCGAATTACTGTATAACCTTCATTTAAATTAATTAAAAAGATTACGAAATAAAAATTTTTATATAAAAAAATATCTAACTTCGTCAAAAGAAGAATTTTAAAAACAAAACAAAAAAAAATAATTTAAATTTAAGCTTACTTTTATAGATTTTTCGATTTTATAATAATTCAATATCTCCAGTTTTCTGTTTTGTATCGCTTCTAATCTAAATAAAAACTCCCGTGTTTGATTTTGTGTGGGATACTTTACTTTTTCTTTGTCTGTAGACATTATAGAAAATTTAATTTCGTAGTGATTCTGTGACAGAAACAATCTACTGATAATTCTTATCTATTTTCAAATACCTAGATATATATTGTGGAATATAAGTTGACTAGAACTTTAGTACATAAAGATAACTAACATTCTTATACTTCAAAGTAAATAAAAAAATATTAATTTAAATTGTAAAAATTATAATTAATATAAATTCTTAAGCATTTATTAAAATTCTGTTAAAACTTGGATCATATTCAAATTTCTGATAAATTTCCTAGAAACTTAAACATAGAACTAATGCTTATCTTATATGTCCATACATATGAATTATGTATATACTGTATATTTATATATATATGCTGTTTAATGACGGTATAAATAATTTATGCATAAAAATGTTAAAAAAATTTATCCTATATAAGTTTTGCTAGTTAGATGGATTCTAGTAATTTGTCGCCATCTGGTGTTGAATTCAGAAACTAATCATGTTAGAAAATGATAATATAAATAATGCTTTAATAATAATAATAATAAGGAAACTAAAATTTCAGATAAAATAGTAGAAGAAATACAATTTGTTGTAGCTCAGAATCTTAATTGAGGAAAATAATGAGAATTTTCAGAAAGCATTTTAATCTGAATTTTTGCTTTTCTTTATTTAAGAATACTAAAAATTATTTATATAAAATAATATATAATATATTAATAATTATAAGAATCAGCAGACTGTGTTTTAGAAAAATTTTTAAACTTTCTTAATTTTAAAAATCTTTTAATCATTCGTAATTTGCTTGGAGAGATTGGATTTTTTACTAAATTTATATCTCCAAATTATAACAGAATGATAATTATAATATCTAAAAGTAATCAATTATAAATATTCAAGAGAGATTTGAACTTGTGAATACCCAAATGATAAAAATATTAAATCCTCATAAAAAGTTAAATCTTAACATACTGCACAATATACTGTAGGTTAAATAATATAGATTACATAACCAATCGATTTTTTAAGAAATAAACAGATTCTAGTTTTAAAATATTTCAAAATGTTTAATATTTAAAAGAAGAAAATTTAACTTTTATAATTTATACTGACCTTATGAATGAAATAAAAACAAGTATTAAAAAAATAATTTGTTTATATTTTTATAATCCCAGTAATAAGATTTAGCTTGTATCTCATTATCACTATACTCTTACAGCAATAAATCATATCTTGAATATTTATTAGTATAAACAACACATACGATGATTTAAAATTGCTCAGTCATCATATACAGTATTACTGCATATTTGATGACACCATTGGATTAATATGTATTAGTTATATAAAAATAATAGCTTCCTTGTTTGTTCATATGCCTATCTATTCGTGTAGCTAAGCAGCCTAGTCTTCCCTATTGTAACATTTATTATACTATAATATGTGAAATACTATAATATTGTTATAACACTACATTTCATATATTATACAAGTATGATAAATGTTACAATAGAGAAACAGCTGCTTAGCTATAGGAGTAGATAGGCATATTAATAGATAGGATCTCCCTGCAAAAAATATGGATATGTGAAAACTGGAAAATTGAATTTTCCACGTGACAAGCGAGTGCTTTACCACGTGGCAATTCGGAGGACATATGAAATAGTAATTGTTGTCAATAGAGCAGAAGCTAACAAATAATTATTTTTAATGCAATTATTAATGAATTTGTTATTAATTCTTGTTTAACGTGTTTTCAAACAGATGTTATTAAGTAGTGAGATTATTCAACACAGCAATTCATACTCTTGATGAAATCGTCCAGAAGAAGGATAGCTTAACTAATCGGATCTTGAGAATTTTCTGAAAAATCTGGAGGTGTGGAACATGAAATTAAACATGGATTATTCAGATGGCAGTGTACATTTGGCCAACACATGCTATCTTCATGTACATGAAGCTCACAAGTATCACAGTAATTGCAAAACTGGAGTTTAAGAAACTATCAGAAATAATGGATTAGGTTCCAAGTCTAATGCCAGAAATATATATATATATACTGTATATATAAGTTTCTTGTATTAAATTTTTTTTATATTTTCAATTTTAATTTTTATGTTTCTATCATTTATTTATAAGCTTGCGAAATATATTTTCTATTTATTACTCATTAATTATACTGAAGTGGTTTTATTATCTTTTTTTGCTAATATAAGCAATAGTATTATCATTTCATGTAAATAATTATACTTAGATTCATTCAAAATGTTTCGAATAAGTTTAAAATTATTAGAATTCAAATTGTAAATCTAAACTTCAAACCAGCGGTGCGTTATGCCTTCATAGGGCTTCGGGCAAATTTGAATTTGAGGGCCTCATATATAGTGTTGAATTTTTCTTCGAGGGAATCCCACGCCTCCAGTATACTCTTACTCGTGCAAAAGTTAAACAATAATAATTGTAGATATAAATTTATTAAAAATAAAACAAAATTACATGTATGACATTTATAAAGAACTTTTATATACAGATTAAGTATAATCAACAAGAAAAAATCATAAATGAACTCAATTAGTATTTAAGTACTTTTATTGCATTAAATAATAAACTAGATTAACTAAATGAGAATTAGAATAATATAGGCCTATATTTAATATAACAAAACAAAAATTTCTATAAAAATTAATTAAAAATAAAAACAATTCTTAACAGAACATAACAAATTACCTAATAAATATCGTAATTAGAATGAAAATTTTAAGAAAATATTATTATATATTCACTTTCTGTGCTTTTTGAGCTGCAAAATTATCAATCAGTTCATTATAATCAAACACACTAGTAATGTCATTTTCAATGCATAATATTGACAAATTGCATAATTTTTCTTGGCCTAAAGAATTTCTAATGTAATTTTTAATTCTTTTAAGTACATTGAAAGAACGCTCTGCCGATGTGTTAGAAACAGGTAGGCTATAGTTAAATATATTTTTAAAATTGTCCTCATTAGGAAATATAGAAACTAGCCCTTCTTGAATCGTTTTACACATTAATAAAGGAGAATTTAAATTTTCATTTTTTTGCAAAATGTACAAAGTGGGTAAGTTCTTTCTTTAAAATACTAATGTCGATGTCGTTTGAATACGTATTTATAAAAATTTAAAATACATTAATCGTACTCATTTGGCGAAATTTCTTACAAATTGATATTTATTAATATGGCAAAATAATTTAAAATATTTTGATAAGACTCAACATATCTTTGAATGTCTGATACTAACTGATTGCAGATAACATTCAAACAATTCACTATAAATCCTTGTTTGCCTGCCAATTGCACATCCTCATCTCCATCCCTTTTCTCATCAAAATGTAATTTTCTTTTGCCTTTTTCCCTTTGTCTAACACATAATTTTATTTATTGTGTGTTAATGCAAAACATTCCGACTCTATAGTATCAAAAAGTTCATTGTTGTTTATTCATTAGTTTGTTTTGTTCTATTCCAAGAGTGGCGTGCAAGAATTAACAAAAACATCATTTTTGAGACAAATAAATAAAAAATAAATTCAAATTGATTTAAAAAATGAACAAACAAAAGGATTATAGATACAGTACATATATCCATGTATCCAGAAACTTTCTGCTGTAGCTATTTTAAAGACAAAATAGCGATCTCGTTTAGCAATTAAAAAAAATTGCAAGTAGCGATATCTTCAATGATTAAATATTATGTTGCATTAAACATAATTTCTATGTTTCGTTTTTTTTGTAAGATTTATTTAATTGTATTAAAAATTATTACATTATAATAAATAAACGTACATATTTTTTATGTATAAGAATTTTACTGTATTTATACAGAATATAGTATATTGTTTTGTAATATTAAACTGTAAATAGAAAGTATTTATAAAATTAGTCTGTTATGAAAATGACTGGGGCGTACCAAATTTTTATGTAAAAAGGGGGCGCAGATACAGAAATTTTGGAAACCATTGCATTTTTTTTTTGTTAACAGATGACGCCACTTTCCATTCAGGGAGAATACTAAGTGACGGGGCGAAACAAGCCCTTCCACAGGCTGCCCACCCCCTGCGGAGGGGTCAGCCGGATTGTGGAGGACGGGGATCGACGGGCCGGGCAACCATTGCATTACGGAATAGAGTCGCCGCATAGGGCTGTCCTGTACACGGTAATGCGCCCTGCCCTGCATCAAAGTGTTTATATGAAATATAAACACCTTGGCGCAAGGCAACATATTTCATATGTTGTCATATGCCTGCGTCATACCTGCAATCTAGAGTCCTCAGATATGGGACAGAAATTTAATTTCCGATTTTTTTTACTACAAAAATGAATTTAGAGAATATTGATTTGGGGACTTTGGGGCCCCCTTTTGATAGGAGTCCCAGGCAATTGCCCTTTTTCCCATAGGATAACGCCCCATTGCTTCAAACTATTAGATATATATAAAATGTTGTCTTCATAAATATCGCTAAATATAAACAAAAATCAAGTTTTAAAGATTACAAAGTTATGATTCATTCATTTCAATAATCTCTTTTATTCTATTATTATTGTTTTATTTGGAATAGCAGAAATATTTTTAAGAGTAATCTTTTAATCTGTAGAAGAGATATAAGCAATCATTTGATTATATGAAACTAGATGTAAATTTGTAATTGAATACTGAATGTATTCAGTCGATAAAAAATTTTATGGAATGTTTTCAGTTTACCAATTCAAACATAGAAATAATAATATTCTGCAAAAGAAATCCATAAATTTGATATTCCTCGAATTTTCGCATTCATGCATTAACACATCACGTATTTTACACATTTAATTCTCATCACTATCAGACAAACATAATACACTTGCTTCCTAGAAATCCAACCCGGGTCCTCGTCCTAGGAAGTGGTAACATGAGATTTAAAGATGTAAATCAGGGGTGGGCAACCTTTTTTTTGTAGGGAGCCGTATAGAAAAATTTATAGTAGGCCACGGGCTAAAACGAAAACAATTGATAATAATAGTATTTATTTAAAAAAGAGAAGGTACAGATATGTAAGTATACATAGCGTTGGTATTAGATATAATAAAATAATGTGGCCCGCAGGCCTGAGGTTGCCCACCCCTAATGTAAATCTTTAAATTGATGGCTAAGACACTCTAGTATTTGAAATTTGTGCTTATAAATTAAGTAAGTCTATTTAATATTATATTGCCATTTTGGATTTCCAAAATGGCAATATAATATTAAATAGAGAATATCTATTTAATATTATATTGATCACGAGTTCTCTATATTCCATAGAGAACCCGTGATCAAGTCCGGGTTTCGCTGCTTGGAAAATTAATATGATAATTTGGGCAAGGCCATTGATGTCCCTTCTGTACAGTTTGACCGATCTTTCCACTGATATAGTCAGTTTGTGCCATAGATCCATAGTCTCTGCAGGATCCGGGCAGGATCTGAATTCATCCCATTAGTTGGTCATCAATATTGATTAGGAAATGACATTAAAAAATTATATTCAAATTTACGTTTGTTTAATTTGATATTTATTAAAATCCATTTAAAATAATTCTTAACAGCATCAAAAATGCTATTATAGCAACACTATTTTAAAAGTATTTAGAAAATTTAAAATGATGATTATTAGATATTAAGATGGCTGCCTCCAAGGGAGGAAAGAGTTTGTTGGTATTAAAGAAAAATATTTCCACCTATCTTCGTCCTTATTTGGAATTTCCCTATCGAGTAAGCTTAATGATACAAATATTTGTTATTTTAAATAAAACTTTGAATGTAATGGGATAAAAAGTATGTATAATTTATTGTATTCAATTAACATTGAAATGTCCTGCCTAATAATTATATACAGGATAATACTGTATAGCTTTTCACGAGTAACAGTTATGTTATTAGACGAATTATTTATTTTATTCTTCATTTTTATTTTAGAATAAATACCAATCAACTTTTATTATTAATATTCTATTAATAGCGTAACGTTTGCCTGAATTTAAAAGGTTGATTGAATCTTCCAGCAAATATAGTTGGCATAGAATTTGATTTTTTGTGGAATACAATATTATAAATGCAATGAGGATAGGAACACGATGATTTTCAGTATTGATCATTCAAGTAGTGAGAGCAGTCTTGATATTTGCATTGTATTAAATATAAAAGGGGAAAAAAATAGTTCTTTCCTTAGTTTAAAAAAAAAAACTTAGTTTAGGTTTCAAGTTAGCTGAGATTCAAATTCTTTGTGGTAAAAAATTATGCTGCTGATTAACAATTTTGTGATGGATGGACAAAAGTTAATAAATTAGTTCCAAATTGTTATGCTTCAAAAACTTAATTTTTTACTTTCCAAGTGTAATACACTAAAAAATATTTTCTTTGGAAATCATTCAAAGGCAAAAAGCTTATCAGTTCAATTAAATTGTGTAGATAACTTATTTATTACAGAGTTATAAATTCCTCATTAGTGATAAATTGTAGTTAAAAAATGAAATTAGTGTTTTTTTGTGGAAAATATACAAGAATAAAAAAATCTGTTCAGTAATTAAGGCATTATCAAATTTTAACAAAACTGATAGAGTTTGGCTGCTGAAAAAAAAAACCAATGAAGATATTTTTTTAGTTGGTTAGTTACTGAAAAGTTAAAAATTTTGTTTTTGAGTGGAATGTATTTGAAACCATACTTGAAAGCAATTTAAGAAGAAAGGCTACCAACAAGTTCTTATTTTAAAAATTATATATCAATATTCACATTTTATCACATAAATAATAATAATAATAATAATTCTTTCCCCTAGTTTAAGAAGATAGATAATTTAAATTTCAAGTTAGCTAAGATCCAATTATGCCATAGAGATGACACCATGCAAACTTAGCAATTCTATTTGTTGTTCTATGTATTTCCAAATCATGATTTTTAAACATAGAGTGACTATTGAACATCACTCCTAGATCTCTATGGTAATTGGCAAAACTGAAGAACATTACATGAAAAAGGATGTGTTTTCATTGATTTTTAAAGAATAACACACATATATAGTTTGTTATTTAAGTCACTCAGACACTGTCTGAATATCCCTACTTCAATTATTAAAGGAAGAATTGCATATCTTTATATGGCCAGCATATCCTATAATTGTAGAATTGGTTGAAGGAAGAATAATGCACTTAAAGGTGAACCTTGGGGAAGCCTCACATTAGGTTTACACTGATTAATCTTAAATTTATGTATATACATCATATATTCTCTATTGCAAAGTAATGATATAATCCAAATGATTATGCTGTTATCCAAACTAAATTGATTATTTAGTTTATGCTATAGAAAATCCAATCTCTCAGAATCAAAAGTGGCTGATATATCTAGATAACACCAAAAAATTCCTTTTATTTTCAAAGCAGTTAGACACATAATTCAAAAACTGTAATAAATTGGTAAATGTCAATCTTCATTCCATAGCATAATGTTGGCAAATGCTAATTTTGTTTCTACATTCAAAATAAATAATTTCCTGTAAAGTTTTTTCCATAATCTTTAACAAACTCTAATAATAGTGATTGGTCTATAAAAATTCAGATCAACAGCATTTTTTTCCTTATACCAGTATTGGAATTATGTACTTTTTCCATTCCTCAGGAATATATCCTTTTATTAAAAGTAAATTAAATAAGTATAGTATATGAAGGATAATATGAGATATAATATAAATAGGGTGACTTTTCATTTTGTGTAAAATAGATAGAATAAGCTCTTCAGAGATGTGGATATTTAAAAAAAAATGATAGGGCTCAAAGCAAAAGTCCAGAAATGGGTCCAAAAATTTAAAAACAAAACATTTACCAATAAATTTTTAATGCCACTTCCCAATCATTGGCTGATTATTATGTAATGGAATACATTCCAGGCCTAACTGTGGTAGAGTCAGCAAAACTTTATGGTAGGGGATCAGATCCATAAAGAAATTTTTGAATTTGATCCTGGGAATAGAGGCCCTAGGATTAGATTTGAATAAGTGAATTACTTTATTATATGTAATTATATTGCAGACATTTCAGAAAACATTCTTGAATTGAAACAAAAATATCTAACTAAAGAAGCATTAGAACATAGAATAGCTGCCATTATTTCTATTAAATTATACACTGCTAAGGTTGTAGATACTTACCACTTTATTATAATAAAAACAAAACAGTATCATTAGGCAGAAAAACACTTTATTACAATTAAAGGAATGTTTATGATTGCTATCAACTGATCTACTTAAAGTTAAAATTTAGATTAAACTGTAGATTGTAAGCTGAAACAGATCAATTGATAGTGGTCAAAAATGCAATTAATTTAATATAGTCCTTTAATTGTAATTGTTTTATTGTCTAGTGCTAGACTGTTTTTTTTTTCTTTTTATTGTAATGCCTTTCCTTCTTATTCATTACTAAGCAGTAGTATCTTGATGTCACCAAAGGCTATCCACACCCATAGTAAGAGTGTGAATTGTTTGGCATGTTAAGGATAAAGTTGAATGGTCTGGGCTGAAAAAACTGAAGATATAGAACTCAAAATTCAACACAAATATTTCAAGTAGAAGTACAGTATGCTTTCACTTGATGGCCAACTGGCCATCCAGGCAATTGACTGCCATAATTGAAAAATCAATAATGGTATTGTTATAAGCAAGGCTGGGGAGCTGGAGCCCGGAGCCATGGAGCCAGGAAGTTTTGGAGGAGCCAGAGCTAAGCTGATCACAGTGGAGCCAGAGCCGGAGCCATTAAAATTTCTGCTGGCTCCAGCTCCTAATCATCTACCATATATACTCGAATATAAGCCGACCCCCGACTTATAGAGTTTGAAAATCGGTAAAAATGCACAACATATATACTCAAATATAAGTCAGCCCCCAACTTTAGAGTTTGAAAATCTGTAAAAATGCGCAACCTTTTTAGAATTTGAAAATCGGTAAAAATGTGCAACCCGTGTATAAGCCTATACAGACTTTAGCACTTAAAATTCTATAAAATTTCGAAAACAATAAATTACGTGATCTTTGATTTTTAGTTACCGATATATTAATGCCTTTTGCCAAAATAAATATTTTATTGAAATTTTAAATATATACTTATAAAATATATTATTATAATACAAACACCAATATATCAATTTAAAAGGTAAATAATGATGTGATAGTAAGATAAGTGATGTTTCATGGTAGTGGTCATACCAAAAAAATTTTATAGTGATGGAGCTGGAGCCACAGCTAAAATATACTGTGGCTCTGGAGCCGGTCCAGAGCCTAACCTATTTCAAGCCAGCTCCCCAGCCCTGGTTATAAGTAGAATTTTCATTAGAAATAATTATTGTTATAAGGGGATTGTATTATTGTTTGTATAATTATTGTTATAAGGGGATTTGATTGTAAAATATTGATTATAAATATATTGTTTATTTTTGGATATTAAAATTTTTAAATTTTAAATTAGTTAATGCTTTTGATTATTAAGAAAATTAATGATTATTTACAGAGATCAAATATAAAACCATTTATTAAGGAACAACAAAGAAAATTGACTGTATATCCTGTAAGTATTTTCTTTTTCAAAGAAAAATTTTCTGTACAGAAAAAATTTATTTTACATAAAAACATTTTTGGCCTTACTGATTGTGATCTTGTATAAAATCAGAAATGCTATTCTGTGAAATAGATTTTATCTATGCAGAACTAATTT
The DNA here is from genome assembly GCA_000484575.1 of Olivierus martensii. NCBI lineage: Eukaryota > Metazoa > Arthropoda > Arachnida > Scorpiones > Buthidae > Olivierus > Olivierus martensii. Next base: position 2,265 of record AYEL01052053.1, on the reverse strand, counting down.
GTTTTAAAAAATTTACAAACAATTTTAATATAATAAACTGTTTTTGATATTTTTGTATTTAACTGTAATCAAAAGTTTTAATTAAAATTAATATAATAATGATTTTATTAATCTATATTACAATTTTTACTCTGCAGTTTTATTGTCAGAATTATATAAAACTGTAAAATTAAATTTCTTCTTAGTCAACACACAGTTATTAAATAGAATGATCATCAAATAACTTTTGGTTAAATAATTTCACATTTTTAAATAAAGTATGATAAATCCTTTATTTATATGGTTAATTTTGTTTGGAAAATTCTGAATAGAGTTTTGATTGTGCAAGCTCAACAATTCTTAAATTTGATACAGTGGACTCTTGATTTTACAAACTTGTATGGACCCCCAAAAAAATTCCTAAATGGGAATGACATTAATTAACATTAGGGACATTTTGGGACCAACTAAATAGTTTGTAAAAACATGTAGTTCAGAAATGTATGCATTGATCAGTATAATGGCTAGGTAAAATAAATATAAAAATTTAAGCAATAATTAATAGTTTTACAAAAACAAATTACAGTATTCAATAAATTTCTGTTCATATTTTGTGGATATCCAGCATGAAAAAAGCATTCATTTATCTCTGATTTCATTGAATTCAAAATCATATAAATTGAGAATATATTAGATTTCTAATTGATGTTTTTTAAAAATATATCAATAGAGATTTTTTTTCAATAAAGAAATTATTGAATGTATAAAATCATATAAATTGAGAATATATTAGATTTCTAATTGATGTTTTTTAAAAATATATCAGAGATTTTTTTTCAATAAAGAAATTATTGAATGTAAAATCTATGTGGGAACTACCACGCAGATACAAAAAATTATAAAATACAGTGAAACCCTCGCTCGTGCGTTCCCGTATCATACGACTTTCCCGCTTTAAACGTCTATTTTCGGAAGTCCGAGCATTTTCTTATACATGCAATGTAAAACTTTCCCTTTACTTGTGCAATGTAAAACTTTCCCTCTTCCTACGTTTTAATTATATAACTTTTTTATTATGACGTCATCAGAGTTTCCGGCTTCGTGTGTTTCCCCGTTCCGACTTTTCAGGCCGGTCCCCGAAAAGTTTCAAAATCGGGGTTTCACTGTAATTTTCGGGCCGGTCCCCGAAAAGTTTCAAAATTGGGGTTTCACTGTATTTACCATTTTATTAATATTCTTAATAAAATGTCGGGCCGGTCCCTGAAAAGTTTCAAAATCGGGGTTTCACTGTATTTAGAAATACAAATGGTTATATGTTGTTATTGATAGCTTGCAATAGTTTAGGTGGCATTCACAGGGCTAGATTATTCACTAGATACAATAGATATGTTCCTAGGGGTCCCAAAAACAGGTTAAAAGTTATTGAACAAATTTTATAATTTATTTAAAAAATTTTTGTGCCTGGATCACAAAGGGTCTTAATTCAGCCCTGGGCTTTCATTTTCCAAGTTTGAATAGTTTTCTTTTCTCCTATGGTAACAATATATGGTTCCATGAGGTAAACATTTTTGCAGTCTGATCTACCATTAGTTGTACTCTGCATCCATAAGACTAGTGTGTGCTTTGTTACTGAACTTAATGGGCTATCTGGAATGAAGCTTATTCTCTAAATTGCTTTGTCCTTTCCTGAATCTTTGAAACCATTTCTAAGCTGTTGTTACTCTGATAAAATTTTCATTTTGAACTGCATTTAATTTTTTTTGCTATACTAGTTATAATTTCACAACTCAAGAACAAAAAGTATAAAATATATTTTGGCAATCAGTACAAGATCATCAATATTATTTTTTTTTTTTTTTTTTTAATTTTGCTTCTGTCAAATCTTCATGAAAGTTGAGAATAAATTGATCATTAAATATGTCCTCTGCACAAAATAAACTCAAATAAATATTCATATTTAAACTTTTCAAGAAATGACTCATAACAACAATCTTAAGAAAATATAATTTGATAGAAGAAAAAAGAGGAGAAATTAAGCAAAGTAAATATAGTATTAAAACACAAAATCATGTATTTATATATGCATATTTTTACATGTCATAGTATAATGAATAACATCTACAAAAGTTATATTTTTAAATAATTTATTGAAACAAAATAAATAAATACACTGCCAACATTAAGAAAACTATCAAAAAATCATTCAGCACTATGGCAGGAGATAAAGAAAGGTAAATAATTCACTAAACAACTTTTAAAATAAAGAAGCGCTTTCGATTTATTACA
>AYEL01052041.1:0-41495 GCA_000484575.1 Olivierus martensii | reverse complement strand
AATCTAAAGCCAATCTAGTATACCTTCCTCCTCCCAATGTAGCATCTGGCTATATGGACCGATTTGCATTGAATGACGATCAGTTCCTGAGCTGATGAATCCATCTGTTTTTGTGTATTGCACAAAAGCCGAACCGTTTTAGATATTGTCTACACTTTTATTAAACAGACTGTACATCTAACTCTCAATTTACACGATACTTGAATTACATGAATTTGGTTTAACACAGTTGAAAAATCAATACCAAATTTTCATTTTACACTGTGCAATTTTGTTTCAACATGGTTTAAATCATGTGTTGATGACTGACAACAAAAATGATCATAGTAATATTCTAGATTACGGACATGTTCGAATTACAAAATCCTTAGATGTTTCATCAGTACTGGCCAGAGATCTTTCTGTATTTGTATGGTATACATGATCTTTAATTTTTATATAACATTCAATTATTAGAATTGTTAATTAAGATATAAAATAATTTATATATGATAAAAATAATAATTGATCAGTCATGTTAATCTTTTAATAAATTATTTCTTTGACATTGATCCAAACCTGGATTGCAGCTTACTATTAAAGAAGAGAATTACAAAAATTCTTAATTCCTTATAAATCTCTTCATTTAGAGTTAAGTAAAAATAAAAAGCAAACATTGATGATAGATTTTATTGAGCCAATTTCAAAAATTTTTAGAAAACAAATTAAAAAAAAATATCTGAAATAGAGGAAATTAGTAGTAGTAATGATGATTTTTAATTGAGAAAGATTGTTTCAATATTAATAAAAGAAGAATGGAATAAACTTTTTCACACATTCTTGAATGGTTTGTTGTATAACTGTATAAAACCAAATTACAAATAAATTAACTCATGTATGCGGTTGCTGGGGGATTGGTCAGCGACCTAGGTGGGCTATGGGTGTGCATACACTGGCGTTCCCTCTTGGACGGTCCGGGGATGTGGTTGCTCGCATCTATACACGATTAAGAAAATAAAGTCTTGTTAACCATTACCAAGTGTTCGCTTGTCAGGCTGTGATCTATAGATTTAACATTAACACTATTTTAAATAAAATGCATATTATTTAATTGAATGTTATGGAACCTATCATTTGATTTTCTATACAAATGTTAGTCTCAATTTACATGATTTTGATTTACACTGTTCTTTTGCAAAATCAATCTACCATGTAAATCGAGGATTGTGTGTATTCAGTAATGAAACAGATAATTCTGTGACAATGGCCTTTATCCTGATATGTTTCAGTGCCAGATGGATAGCATGTATATCTTCAGTGCATGGCCTTTGGGGATAGCTGTTCTGACAAGACTTCATTGTCACAAACTACAACAAATCCCATATGGCTATTGGATTTAGATCCACCCATGAAAACAGAAAAATCCAGTGTTCAAATGATGATAATCTGTAATGAGTTGTTGAAATATGCAGTCCAAGACAGAAATCTTCAGATAATCCACAGAAATGAACATCTCAAAGTGCAATAGGAGCCTCCATATTCCACTTCATGTTGAGATCAATTTCAAGGAAAATTCTGAGAGATTATTTGTCATTAGCAGTTCTTTTGTTTAGGTTAGAAGGAGTCATTTACTCTATCTTTGTCCTCTTCCTCACTAATCTGATTAGTTCCTCCAATTCCTCTTCAGATCAACTCCTCATTATAGAGCAGCTGCTTGCAGGCATAAATCATCATCCTTTATGTTTGCAAAACCTTCACCATCCAATGTTTTGCAACATTCACTATCTCCTTTATCTCTGGGAAACTCCTTTGTTGGGAAAATTATTCACACTATCCTTCCACAGCTTAGACCAATAGGCATTCAGAGTTGATTGCTTTACTTCATCAAGTGAATCATTAGTGATGGTGATGCAGTCAGTAATTGAACTGTTTCTATAGCAATCTGTGACTATTAGACTTGAATCAATGTGTATAGTACTGCTTGAATAAAAATAGACAATTACTATAAAAAACTGCTTATCTTCTAATCACAAAGTCTAAATAAAAAAAAAAAGCACATTTAGCAGTATCATAACTCAAACTTTAATAAAGACAAAAACGTTTTCGGTATTCTAGATACCATCCTCAGTCGAAAGAATACAGAACAGAAAAGAGTGTTCTTTCTGTTCTATATTCTTTCGACTGAGGATGGTATCTAGAATACCGAAAACGTTTTTTTCTTTATTAAAGTTCAAGTTATGATACTGCTAAATGTGCTGTTTTTTATTTAGCCTTTGTATTGCTTGAATGTTTCTATAATTCCTTGGTCCATTGGTTATAATGAGTATAGTAGTATTTGGAAGCAGAAATAAAACTTCAACATTTGGGTGGGCAAACTGAACTGCCTCTGCATATTCTAGAGCAGAGATGTCCAAAAGGCGGTCTGCCAAGCCATTTTGTTCCTCCCGCAAGGCCTTCACGATATATGATATATTACTACTTTTTAATGTTTTTTCTACTTTTATTTATTACTTTTTTTTAAAAGATTAATAAAAAGAATCTTAAAATTGAATTAACTCATCTAATTAATTGTTCTTTATTATTAGTAATTATTTGATGATCAACAAGCTATCAATGACATCACACTTTTATAAGACTTTCAATCATGTCAATTTTAGTTTTAGCTATATCAGTTTAAAGTTTTGAATTGTGACTGTATTTTAGTTATTTTTTGGTTTCTAATACTCACCATTTCAGTGATTGATTGACCGTTGTTGTGAGATTCTGTTTTAATTTTATTTTACTGTTTAATTAAATTAAAACATAAAATAAAATTAAATTAAATTTTTATTTTACCATGAGTTCATTGCATTTTCATAAAATAAAATTAAATTAAATTTCTATTTTACCATGAGTTCATTGCATTTGTGAAATGAGTGAGAAAAAACGTAAAATAGAAAATGAAAATCGAGTATATTAGTAGCGGTGGGAAAATAACTTTTTCATAACAAATCACATGGGTAAACTGCTTTGTTTAACAAACATTTTCCTAACTTTTGTGATTTTGGTCAGAAAATAATATCAACATTTGGTAGTAGTTATTTGTATGAAAGTAAATTTTCTAACAGGAAGATAGTAAAGAATCGATTCAGAACCTGCCTTAGAGATTCTTCTTTTACATATTCTGAGGATAGCTGCAACAGGAATGGATGTAAATATCCAGCCCTGGTAAATGCTGCTACCCACCCTCATTTATCACATTAAATACGTACATACATACTATTTTTATATTTTATAACTTTTTGTTAAGATGTTTATTGGTTGCAATCTGGTAAATATAATTTTGTAATAAAGTCTGTTAATCTGGAAATAAACTTGGTTTCCAAAAAGCGTTATATTTATGTGTTCCATTTGTTGAGACAATACCATATTGAGTTCTGAAGCCCCTGCCCCTTTTTTGAAACTGTGGCCCTCCATATCTCTAGTAAACACGGTTATGGCCCTTGGGTTCATTATAATTGGACAGCCCTGTTCTAGAGCATTATCCAAAATCAGCAGCAGCTAGAATGCCAAGTTTTTCAGGAGTTGTCAATGAGGTTGTTATCCATGCTTTATTGTTTGCATGCCAAAACACTGGAAACAGTTTTTGTCAACATTTGTTTTTTGACAACATTTGTTTTTATCTTTCAAGTCATGTGGTTTCAGCAAGCAATACACTAGCATTGGTTTCATTATATTATTGGATCATGTCACCCTGTTATTGTATATTAGCACACAATAACAGGGTGACATGATCTTCAGTGGCCTTGAATCCTGTTGAAGAGCATTCAGTTTTGGAAATGTAAGTCCTACTAGGCATGGACTTTCTCTATTCAATAGAGACCTGTTTTGTCTGCATTGAATACCTGTTCAGGCAAGTACTCTTTATCTTCGATTATTTTTTTAATTGTTCTGGATAAGTCTCTCTAGCATTATGATCAGCTGAGGCTGTTTCTCCAACTGACTTTATGTTATGAAGGTTATGATGATGGAGGAAGCATGCAAATCTTCCCTTACTAGCTTTAAATTTAGACTGGCTAGAATTCTGTCTTATTTGTTTGTATATTCTCAGTGCTTTATCATGTATCACTGAACTACTTTGAACTACTTAAAGGAACTCTCGTGTTTGATCCTCAATCCAATTATTAAGCACCTTTTCCATCCTTTCCATAATGAGATCATGGGGCATATAGATAAATTTAATGCTAGTAGCAGTTCCACTAGCAATTCTCTCTCTCTCTCTCTGGTTCTATAGGCCGCAAGTGCCTATGACCACCTTAATAGCTGACCTTCAGTTCATTCTATCTTGCACCATCTCCCTCCAATGTTCCCCATCAAGTCCTGCTTCCTTAAGATCCCCTATGATTCCTTCTTCCCATCGGAGAGGTGGTCTTCCAATTGATCTTTTTCCACTAGGTTGGCCATTCAAGATTCTGTATATTCCTGTTCTCCTCTGCTCTTGCTGCATGCCCAGCCCATTTTAGCCTTCTTGCTCTAATGATCTGTATAATATCATGATTATTGTATTTTTCCTTAGTTCTCTGTTATGCAGAATCCTCCAATTACCTGTTTCTTCATCTTTCTTTGGTCCAAAAATTTTTCTTAAAATTTTATTTTCAAAAGTTTTTAATCTGTTGGTAATTTGTTTACTTAGTGCAATACTAGCTTTAATTGCTTCTTCACTTATTTTTTAATGGTCCTTATAGTCAACTTGCTCCAGCAATAACATGTTTCTAGTCCTTTTGGCTGATTTATCATCAACTATATTTTCAAACATTTGGAGCACATGATGAGGAAAAAAGAATAATCTATAAAAATAAAATTAATGCTAGATAGTATTTAAAAAAGTGCACACAAAATATGTATGAACATGAAACACATTAATATGTACTCAAAGCACAGAAATGTGAGACTGAGTCCACTCCAAATTTGAAAGCTATGTATTGTATGCCTAGAAATTGTAAGTCTGACCCCTAAAAATTGCAATCTAAGCAACTTGAAAAGAAAACACAATCTTACTCAGTCCCAAAACTAAAACCAAAATCAACATTGGTGCTTTCTTTTCCACCATCTTTCCTTCCGGGTGTGAAAATTCTCTAAAATATAAAATGGGGCATCTATAAAATTATTAATTTGCAGTGAAAAGTAATAATGATGATAAACAGAAAATAAACATTTACAAAAGTATTTAATGAATGTTATCAAAAATTGCATATACATGAATGACAAATCTGTGGTTGGTGAATTGTTGCACATTTATGTAACTACATATACATGAATTCTGCAATTGACAAGGGATTACCATATATCAATATATTTGAATAAAAATATCAACAAATTAAATATCTATCTACATATGGTTACTTATTTGTTTTAAGCAAATTTTCTTTATTATAAGAAAATAATTTTCATGTCTTGGAAAAACAGCAGCAAATTTATCATACATTTTCATTCTCAATTACTGTGTTTAGCCTAAACTACTTAAAATATTACAAACTGAAGCACTTTATGCAGTTGATTACATAAAAATCTTTTATTTGTAGTATTTTTGGTTAGTTTTACCATCTTTAACGAAAAATACAAGTTTAGAATCGAACATGTTTGTATTACAGACATGTGCTAAGGTTCTAAAGATTTAAAAATTTTATATAAATAATGAAAGCACTCCATATTTAAAATTTATGTAATTTTAAAATTAATAATTTTAAATAAAAATATTTTATTTAAAAAAGATATATATTTTATGATTCTAATATGATTTTTCTAAAAATAATAAATATCTTTTTGTTATTTTTAGAAAAATAACAAATATCTTCTGACTTATTACTTGTAAAGAACAATTTTTGGTAGTTGAAAAAATTTATAATTAATTGTGAAATTGCTTTAAAAACTTATTACAGAATATAATGAATTATAAAAAAAATTTCACAACTATTTAAAAATACCAAATATTTTAAAAGATTATGTAACTTTGTGAAATTTAATAAAAAATAACATTACAAAAGAATAAAATTCAGAATTAAAATATAGAACAGAAAGAATTATTTTACTAAAGACTATCTAATAACCTTTCCATTTGTGTGTAAGCTTCTTCAGCAACTGCAAAAATATGTGGATCCAAATCACCCATGGCTTGACCACGATAAGCCATAATTGTATCATTACCATATATAGGAAGTTCTTCATATGGATTAATTGCAACAAGAACAATTCCTGCAAATAAATAAAAATATTGAAAAATGCATTTATTAGTAAAATAATATTTATATTAATTTAATATGGCTTTTAAGATAACTATTCAAAAATATCAAAAATAATAATTGCATAATAATTTAAAAAATGTTTTAGACAATTTGTAATCCTATATTTCTGAGAATATTTATAAAAGGAAATGACAATAATGGTTATAAAAATATACAGTATATTAAAAATATAAATATGAAAGTATTAAATAAAAGTAATGATTATTATTAAGGATTATATATTCTTAATCCTCAACAATATTTATTTTTATATAATAATCTAATAATCAAGATGAGAATGATATATCACATATATAAGCAACTTGCTCAATACTATATATATATTAAATCAACTGAATTAGCAAGTTCAAACAAAATTTATGTATTAGCAAGTTCAAACAAATAAATTTTGTTTGAACTTGCTAATTGAGCTGATTTAATATATATATGATATATCACCAAATAATAATCATGATGTAAGATGATACAAAGATATATCTTTCTATCATTATATACAGCAACTATTATTTAGTTATACATTATGGCACAGCACTAGGCAGAATCTTTTCAGAAAAAAAATGTTTTCAACCACTATCAACTGGTTTATTTCAACTGTGCACCAGAAGCAGGAACTAATCCTACAATACCTTATTCAGCTTTAAAAACAAATAAATAATATAAAGAAAGCTGTTAAAAACCTGTATTAGGACACACATAAGGTCATCTCTAGGTGACAGACAACTGCACACACAAAAACATAAAAGCTATCCATCACCCAAACATGACAGTCATCTCTTTCACTGTGAGCTAGTGATAGTTCAAGGACTAGTTGATAGTGGTCAAAAATGTCCATTTTCTGAAATAAAAGATTCTTTCTGCTCAGTACTGTGCCGGATTTTGTGCTTTTTTTATAAGTGGCAGAATGTCTACAACTTTGGTTATACACTACAATGAATATCTACAACTTTTAAGATCAATATAATTTCTTCTTAGGGTTTAAAATTATTATTTAACATATCTTTAAAATGTTAATTTAATTACAATTACAAATTAATTTATAATTATAATAGCAATTTCATAAACCAGAATAAAATACAGGCAATTTCTGACTTTATGAATTAATTCAGACCTGGAAATTGCTCATAAAGTAAGAACTTGTAACCAAACCTCAATTTCCCATAGACATATTAAATTAGAGTGTTCCATTCTCAGCAATCCAATTTGACCATAATAAAATTAAGTAAAGGCCAACAAAATCAATAGTTTATGATTATACATTGATTTATCTAAAGAAATGAAAACATCCTTTAAAATCAAGCAAATTATAATAATAGAAAGTCATTTATGTCATTTAAATATTAAAAGAAATTTTATTCTTCATTGTTATTAGTAGAAAAATAAAATCAGCTTTAATCATGCATCTACCTTAGGCACAAAGTGGGAATAGAAGTTATTTACATAATATGCTGGTAAAAATCCAGAGGTATGCTTCTGCAAAAGAGATTGTTTTATATTTTGATTTTATTAAGAATAGTACACTTTTTGATATCTTTTTTTATTTTTGTCTTCTATTATAAAAATGCAACAAAAAAATCAAAATTTAAACATCATAAAAAAAAATTCTCATTTTTTGGAAAGCTAATTCTCTGCTCTAAGAAAAATGTAAAACTAGATTTTGCAATGTATAGGTTGACATTAAACTAATAAACATTTGTAGAATATAGAAGCAAAAATATAATTAGGTAAATAGAAACGAAATAAGATCATGGAGTAAAATTAAGGCTATATATGACCTAGATAATGAGAAGACATACTATAAAGATGATAGGCAGTATTATGTCTCTATAATTTTAGATAGTAGGCAAGGTTGCAAGAATACATAGGGGAGAGAGACCACAGAGAGGAATTACCCATGAGGATGCAGCAAGGATGCGCATTATTATATAGGATGTATGAGAATGGAAGAAGCTGGGGTGCAGATGTTTCTACTTATTACTTTCATGCATATTATTCATTTAACTATTTTTTCTACACTAAAACTATAAGTAATAGCACTTTTCGCAGTTGTGAAACTCTTAAAAAAGCTTTACTTTATTTACTAGCTAGCGTTTTCGGTACATTCATATTATCTTCAGGCTACACATATTTGAAATAACAATTTCAAACATTTAACAGCTTACAGATTATATCATAATAGAACGTTACCATGGTTACACATTAACATATATATACTAAAACACAATGAAATAAAATTAAATTAAATTATGGTATAAAAATAAAATAATACTACATAACACTACAAACATAAAGCTCATGTGAATATAACCTCTGAGGGGTACATTTAACAAATTTTATGTGGCACATTTAATCATGTTATTATACTTATGAGCCCCTTTACTATTGGTGTGATCCGTTACTCAATATGTCTATCATATAGTTCCATGCTGCGGGTAGTTCTACAGCTGGTCGGTCATTTAACAAATTCTCTTTTGCTTGCCTCCTCAATATTTCGATTGTCTCTGCTATTAATGCCTGGGGTTTCTTACTGATTGGTTTTATAATGCTCGCCTTGTCCCATTCTTTTCTCAAGTTGTTAGTGTAGGTTTCTATCGATAAAGTTATAATTTTTCCTTTGGCAATGTTCTCCTTATGCTCCTCCAACCTCTGGGCCAGAGTTTGAGTCATCACCCTATGAAGTATATTGGATTTTTGAGCTTTAGAAGAAAAAAAAAAAAAAAAAAATTATTGAGAAAGTAAATTTATCTATTAAAAATAAAAGTTTTGTTAACGTAAAAGATTGTTACCTGGAGGTGGATGGACGGCATGGGCAGCCATCTTGACAGAAATGAGTGATCATATGATGGACGTGGTGTGAGCAAAAAGAAGGAGACAATGTTTTTTGTTTCTATTAATACTTTACAATATGTAGTTAACAAATTAATAAACTTTTTTGAATTATTTAAGTATAGTCATTTTGATATTTTGAAAAAAAAAAAAGGACAGTGTATTATGTAAACGAGAACGTGTATATATTCTCGTTTTCAGATAGTTCAGGACAGTTCCAGTATTGGTCGTCATCTTCTGTGAGTGCTGTTTCTTCGTTTAAGTTGACAAATTGTTTTGATGGTGTGTCCTTGGACTTACTGTTTGTGGATTTACTGTATGTTGAATTCGTGGATTGCAAACGTTATTTGTGTAAGAATAGTATATATTTCTTTGATTCCATCTATTTCAGTACAAGGTGGGCAGCTGGAATTGCTTTTTATTGTTATGTATTCTTAATAAGTTTGAAGTTAATCATTAATAAAAATTTTGATTTAAAGGAGATGATAGACGCTGTATTTTTTCTTGACTGGCTTATACAATCGCAATTTAAAGTTGGTGTGAAGACTGACATTACAGTGGAAATCCGTGCTAAACAACCCACAAGAGAAAACCCGAATCCTGGGGAGGTGCCAGGGGAGACCCTGACAACCTCACAACCACTACATACAATGCTTGTTGTTGGGTTTATAGGTATACCACTATCTTGTAGACCCCTTGTTTCCCCTTATTTTTTAGGATTTATCTTCTGTATAATTTCTTTCATTTATCATTCTATTAATTATATATAAAATTAGTTGTATGTAATATATATATATATAATTTAACTATTTAGCAATTGTGTATGAATCATTTATCCTTATGCTACATAACAGGCAATCACTATAAAATATTTTTTTATCTATTAATTTAGTTTTGAAGAAAAGTATTTTACATCAATTAAATAATGAGAAAGAAATAATATAAAATCTGCTAGTTTAAAAGAATTTGGCACGAAATATTTTGATTAATCAATAATTAGTATGCCATCTAATACAGGGGTTGACAACTGGCAGCCCGTGAGCTGCATACAGCCACATGTGCATTTTTGGTGGCCCATAAAAAGTTCACCATACTTACATAGCATGTAGCCCATATGTTGAATTATTTGAATAATAAATTAAAAATAATTTTATACTTATATTATGTGATACTACCATGCAATTTGGAGCAAGTAACAAGAATGGGAATAACAAAGGTGATCTCACACCTCAGGTTATAAAGTGGACACAGATAATTTGGCTAAGGAAAAACAACAAAAAAAGTCATATTAAGCAAGGAGACAAACATTGTGATGCATAAACTATAATATTTTGTTTTTACATGATAAATTTTTCTTTCAGTTTCATTTTCATATCTTGTATTTTAAATATTTCGATATTTTTTAAGATTGATATAATAAAAATTGATGATAATTGAGAGAAAATAACAAGTGAAAAATATTTAAATGCTTGCAGCCCGATTATTAAAAATAAAAGTCGAATATGGCCTGTAAGTCTGAAAAAGTTGCCAACCCTTGATCTAACCAATACAAGTCAGGAGTATGCAAACAAGCCAATAAATATTAAGCATTTAGAATATGACTTACTTTCAATTTTAATAAGTTTTACTTATTTTTGATTATCAAATAATTACTTAATAAAATTTATATTTTAAAAAAGATTGTTATTTGCTTAGAAACAATTATATATTAAATGCTGAATATTTTTTACAAAAGATGTTGAATAATATAATATCCAGTAAGTTTTGACACCTGATTGCAAAAGGTTAATTCAATCTTAACTTTCAAAAACAATACAAATAAATCTCAATTTGTTTACTTTAAATTAATTACAGTAAGAGTATTTATGACTTATGATAATGTAATTGCAATTCTATTCAGAATATATTTTATTAAATAAATGAAATTATCATTCACTGAATATATTTGAAACAATTATCACAGTTTTAGTTCTGTTTTTCAATACAAGAAAAAGTTTTGACTGAATTTTTTACATTTTTTTTTTATTTTATATAGAAACATGACAATTTAAAAATTTTCACTGTAATAAGTAATGTATTAGTGCAGGTAAAGGCTTATAAAAATTGATAGTAATAATTATATATTCAAATATACAGGCTGTTATTTTAAATAATATTTAAGTAGAGGTTAAACCTCTTCTAGAATATTAAACAGCTCAGTTATATCTTAAGATACTCACAGATTATCATTAGAAAACACTTCGGGAATTGATTTAATAAATCATTTTTAATATCTTTTTTTTTATGAAAAAATTAAAAAATTCACATGTTAGTCATTTTTTGTTGCGCCTTAGTTGTTTCAATAATTTATAATCTAGATAGGTAGACATAAATAGTAAGAGAGAAAATTGTTCAGTAGGAAACGTACTTTTTAGATCAGTAAATATTTTGATGTGGTGGTTATATTTCTCGCATACTAGAGATGCAAAGTTGAGAGTTGAAAAATTTGAACATTCCCAACGATGTTTTCGTTGGGAATGTTTTAAACAATATCTTCAAAACTAAAAATGTTAAACAGTAAGCGACAAAATTGATGTCATTTGAGAATTCTATAAGGATGTATAACTATATTCAAAATTAAATTGATTTAAATCAGGTTTTTAATTTTCGAGAAATAGATATTACAAATTTACATGGTGCGGTTGGCGGATTAACGGTCGTACGCTATGACAAGTGACTAGTACTGACAATTATGGAAATATTTATCCAACTGAAGTTGAAATAGATGGACAGAAGACTTGTAACACTCTATATCTCACCTAATTAAACATTGGGATAGATTGCTGTTTTCTTGATATCCAGTCTAGCGATTTAGAATGCCAAAGATTGGAGATATAGCTAAAGTTATGAAGAAATTCAGCTTTCAAAAAATCCCAATAATTTTAGTGGTGATTTCAACATTGACGTTAAGAAATCTGAAACTGATCCATTCTTTCACTTCATAGAATCAACATTCCATCTTAAACTCTCATCAGATCTTACAAAATCTACTACGCGTGGTCAACCATGTATCGATGTGATCTTCAATCGCAATGTTTATCTTTGAATTACTGTATAAGACTAGGGTGACCATTCGTCCCGGATTTTCCGGGACATTCCCGGGTTAAAGCCCTCTGTCCCGTATTAATATATGTCCCGGAAAATGTCCCGAATTAGATAATTCATCATATCATCTGAATATTATAATATTCGATTATATTTTATTCGCGTGTCTCTGCGTACATGACTATATGAACGCATTCACTATCTACGCGCATGATTATGCTTACAGTCACCACACACACATCATCAGAATCAGTCATCACAATCAAACATACACATGCACACACAGTTTAAAATTAAAGCAGCACTTGCAAGTGTAGTTGTCAGTTGTTGATTATTTTATTGAAACGCATATACAGGTAGGCCTCGACTAGTGCGAGTTCGAATAATACCATTTCAATTAGTGCGACTTATAAAATTGATACCGTTTTTCAGTTAGTGCGAGCAAATATTCGATTAATGCGAGTTGTAAGAATTGACCAGTCTTACTAACAAAGCTCCGTCTCCTTTTATGATGTCAATTAACAAATTACCGTTAATTTTCGGTTAGTAAAACCGGACGAGGAGCAGTCCAAGAACAGTCACTTGGCTTTGAAGGGGTGAAACATCAGAAAAATGGCCTTTTGCCGTTAACTGTTTAACATTACTGTACTATTATTTAGCTTTGCTATCGTATACATACAGTATAGTACAGAATTTTATCTTTTAAAAGATTCCTATTTATATTTATCGATGTTTACTATTTTAATAAATATTATATAAAACGAATATTTTTTAATAAATTTCTGTTTTAAAATTAGACTTTAAAGGATTTTTTCAAAAAAAATTTCCACGCGCACGTATTTACGTGTGCTTCGTACGCAATGGACGCTCTCTGTCCCGCATTATGTTACGATAAAAATGGTCACCCTATATAAGACGTTATTCACGGATCCACTATTGTTTCATGAAAATATAAATTACTATTTATGGTAATATTTTTATTTTTATAAAACTATGAATATTCCAATAAAAAATATTCAGTTTAATTGTTTTGAATGTTAAATTGATACGTCACGGTCAATATCATTATGCTACAATATTGTATAAGGAAGCTTCTGCTTTTAATAATAATACGTTTGGCCACCTATGATGTCACTACACAATATTTTAAATTAATCGCAACTTCTATTTATAATTTTCAACCTTCTTTTATTTAAATATTTAAAATTTATAAATATGAAACATTAATAATTAAAAAATATAATAAATTTTATATTATTCATTGATCTAGAAATTAATTTTTTACAATATGCATTTATGGATTAAATGATCAGTGTAGCTTCCTTTTATTGATATATGTAGCTTTCCTTTTATATGGGTAAAAAGAAAAGTTTTTCCTCCCCATTAAAGATCAGAAAATTTTCAGATTTATTTAGAAACACTTTCTCTTCATCAGGAAAAACATTTTCTTAGAGCCGTATTTTAAGTTTTAAAAGTTCATTGAATATTCATTTAAAATTTCACTTTCAGTTATATCGATCCGAATCAATCTTTTACAGAAAATTCAACATATATTTGATTATACAATAAATTTTATTTTGATTTCCTGTAGAAAAAAATGCATTGAATTGACTTATATTGCACTTTCAAATTTTATGATAAAAACTTCCTGGAATTTGTAATTAATAACTAACTGCTTATAATGTCAGTAACCAATATTTATTCTTATCTATAATATTGATACAAAATATTTAAAATTTAATGAAAATTAATGTTTTTTTTTATTTTTACAATTTCATTTGGTGGTTTAAAAATTATACCAGAATTTATTAATGCAGTTTCAAAATTGAAAACAAAACATGCATAATTTCTATTTTCAGCGTGTTTTTTTTTCTATGTGGTTACCGCTTACTATATGATAATCACTAAGCGGCTGGCATTCCAGTGCCCACTCAGAGCTTATTCATCGCGAAGGTTGGCTAATGGCCAGAATCTCACAAAGCAAGAACCAATTATCAGATTTTATAGAGAGTTAATACTTCGAATAGTGCAAAAAATTTGTGGAACCAATTATTCACACTAATCGAGGCCTACCTGTATATCTAATTTGAATTTTGTATTTTATTTATTGAATGAACTAAGCTTTTGTTTCTTTTAAACATATAAAAAATACCATAAGTTAAATTACATAAATTAGGTCCATAATTGTCAATCAGAAAAAATATGGTTATTAAGACCAAAATTGAAATAAACTTATCTTTAATAATGAGTAAAAGTACTTTTTGACTATTACAATCCCTGTTCAGTCACATAACAGAATACAGAATAGAATGTTAACATAAATTCAAAATTTCACTGTATGGTAATATGCACTGAAATTTAATTTAATGTAAAATTACAGTAACTTTATAAAAATTCTAGTATACAAAATTATGGTATATAGAATAAACATAACATATTATATTGCATACAAATAATAATATATATAGAGGAGAACAAAATAAAATAAAAAAACTGGTTTTTTATTTACATAAAAATAAAATTACAAAAGATCATATTTTACCAAAATCTTTTGCTGCTCTAAGTATGTCAATGCCTCTTATCCTGATGTTTTCATGCTGATTCTATCTAATTATATTAAATTTTTTCAAAAAGTCACTAGAGGCATGTTTAAGAACTGTGTGAGAATTTGCAACGTGGGGGCCGATTAATTTAGATTTAATTTAGAATAAGGCTGCGCGGATATGTGGCACATGAGGTCTGGGTCAAAGGAAGAAAGAGCACATGGTACACAGGCAATTCTATATACATAAAGATATTTATTTAAGCAAGAGATTAAACAATAAATTGGTTACAATTTTAAGAAGAAAGAAATCAAGGAAACGAACTATTTATGCATAAGCAGGCCTGACTACACCTATCGAATCTAGCGGTAGCAAATGGGTTGATATATCACTCCTCTGGCACTATATACCTGGATGAGTTGGACAAGTCGGAACTACTTCCTTCAGAGAGGACAACTTCCCTCCCTCTCTGTTCTGAGTTACTTTTCCAACTGGTTACTC
The DNA here is from genome assembly GCA_000484575.1 of Olivierus martensii. NCBI lineage: Eukaryota > Metazoa > Arthropoda > Arachnida > Scorpiones > Buthidae > Olivierus > Olivierus martensii. The sequence continues at coordinate 26,284 of AYEL01052041.1, read as the reverse complement.
ATCATCGTATCTCTCCTTCCCCTCTCCTTTTTCTTTGTTTTGGGGAGGATATGATTCAGATATTGACATCATCTCGATGTTGTCATTGTTAATATGTTGGCAGAAAGTTCCGTGTTCTCCTCCCGACTTTTAATCGTCTTTCTTCCTTGTACAGGCAATTATCAGCCCGTTTGTTTATCTTAAAGAAACGACAATTGGGAGGGGATTAATGGAAGCTAACTGTCGTTTCACTGATTTCAACATATTAATAAAAATTATACAAAATTAAATGACATAATAATTGACAAAATAATAATATAAATTGGTGAATATAACTGGTTATATGATCACTATAATAATATAATCGAGTAATATAATATAAAATATATGTGATATAAAGCAAAATAAATGATAAATTATAAACAAAATATTCAAATATAAGTGATAATTCACAGATCTCACACCTGTATTAATAATTTTGACTTCTTCCCATAATAGGGTGGCAATTGCTGTAGCCTTCTGGCTTAAAGCAATAATTACATCAGTTTAATGTAATGTCATTCTTATCTTTTTATATATTAATTACAAATTAATATGTAAAAAGAAAATAAAATTAATGTGTATTTAGGTAGATAAATTATGACAATAGATGAAAAAAGATTTTTTATAGACTATTTTAATTTTATATTATTTTACATATTAAATCAAAAAGCCATTTCAGAGCCCAGCATAAACTTTTATTCATAACTGAATTGTCAATAATTGAAATGGGACCAATTGGACTGGGCTAAGCACCTTCTGAAAACTTCAAGATGGATATAAGATATAGAAACAATCCTTGATCTACCATATACAATAGAAATGGCTTACAACATGGCCATTTGATTAAATGTTGATAGATTTTTACATGCAAACAGAAGAGATATAATATTCATGAGATACATTTAGATCTAAATTATTCTCTTCATTCAAAAATCAAGAACAAAAAAGCTATCATATTTCATACAGAATATTGAAAATATGTCTTACATGACTCATGATTATAATTTTGATTATAATCATAATCATAGCTGATCATTAGATAACAATCATGAGGAAATAAAGTCTGTTTAATATATGGTCAAATTGGCAATTATAAACTAATATTAAAGTTTAAATATATAAAAAATATATTAATGTCAATTTTATTGTTTTTTTTCTATCTTCCTATTTTCTACAGAATCATGGTTTTTCCTATCACAGTTTTATTAATATTAATATTTTTCAAAAAGTAACCTCTGTGCTTAACAAAATATTAAATAAAAGTAAACTATAAGCCAAATAAAACAATTTATCTTACTTTGGCTTATAGTTAAAAGTAAACTATAAGCTGAATAAGTAAGATAAATTATCAGCTTATAGTTTACTTTTATTTAATATTTACAATAAGAAGTATTACATTATTAACAGGATATTACTGTATAAATCAATTTTTTCAAATTTATAAAAATTAAAAAAATTATTCTAACAACTAAACTTCCAATTTTAATCTTAAAATAATTTTTAATAATACATACCACAGTAAGTATAAATTGCATTGAGATTACAGAAACGAACTTGCAGATTATATAGCACTGAAAATATTAAAAGTTATAATATAAAAATTGAGTATTACTATATTTCAGAAATATAAAATATATCCTACCTGCAGGTTCATGTAAATAGGATAAAGATGTCAAATCATTTTCTCCTATCAAAATTTCAGGATTACGCAAAGGAGGCAATTTATCATTTGAGCTAATTTTAAGTGTTTCTCTCTGTATAAAAATTTTTTCAATCAGAATTCTTTCAGATTTCCAATTATTAATTATTCAAAAAATATAACAAACTTACCTGACCATCTTCACATTCTATTATTAGATTATTATTTTTGAAATTTTCAACAACTTCAGCTCCTTTCCAAACATGAATTGGGTCTGGAATCCATATCCGAGCACCCTAAGTAATTAAAAGTTATATTTGGTTATTTTTAAAAATATCCTCTTGATATACAGGAATACCTCGATTATCACGATTTTCGATTTATCGCGGTTTATAATTTGATACCAAAATTTGAATATTTTTGCATTCTATTACAGTATTTAATAATGTACAGTATTTTTTGTAACATTTCAACGAACTTTTTTTTATTATGACGTCATCAGAGTTTCCCGTTTCGTGCGTTTTCCCGGCTCGTTCGACTTTTCGGGCCAGTCCACGAAAAGTTTCAAAATCGGGGTTTCACTGTATATATTTTTAGTATTAACATTTTTCTTATGAATTTTTACAAATTATTTTATGAATATTGCATTTAATCATGTTTTTAGCTATTCTCTGAAGGAAAATGAGTTATAAAATCACCACACTTATAAATGTGCTTTTTATAAATAACTTTTCAATTAAATAATTAGATTTTTGTGAAATTTGGTATGCGTCTTATTTAGATGACCTCGAAGACACCAGAGCGGATTTAGGCATGGTCTTTATGGACTGCAGCCAAGGGCCCCTTCGAGGTCAAAAAATAAAAATAAAAACAAATTAACAATTTAAGAAAAAATAAATTATATAAAATTTTTTTGTATCTAGATAAAGTTTAAATCGTTGGTTTGCAACACTATTGAATTTGCATAAAATATCAAATATCAATGTTTTAAATGAGAGTAAATAATAAATACGAGTCTATCTTCTAACGGCTCTGCCGTCAAATCAAAATATACTTTGTCATTTGTCAATTTTGCAAATAATGTGACAATGTTGCAAAGGGAGTGCGAGTGTAGCTCCTCTAAAGCGTGTTAGGTTAATATGGGTTAATTGGATAGGCCCCCAAACAGTGTTAGCCCAGGGCCCCGAAAGGTAACGGTCCGCCCCTGGAAGGCACATCTTTCTACTTTATAGTATCAATATAAAAATGATGAATATTCAAATTTTTCGGGTTGAATATTCAAATTGGAAGTGATTATTCGATAGCAATCGCGGATCCATAGTGATTCGATAGTAATCGCGCATTTTAATCACGCATCTTTTAATCATTCCAAACTAGGGATTTGATCGGGAAATAGTCAATTAGTTCTTTCCATAACTTCTTATTTTCTTATTAAGTTTTTAATCCATAAATAATATATATTTTCTATATAATATCAATTCTTTAAACAAAAATTCATACTGTATCTTCATTTTCTCATTTTATCATCAAAAATAGTTCATAGATGAGTTTCAAATTTTAATAAGATTTCTGATTATAAAGAAAAATTATTTTTATAAAAGTTTCGAAATTATTGTACAAATAACCAATACTTATTTCGATTATATAAATCTGTTTATTACTATTTGTTTGTATACGTAAAGGAATGACCGGTGTGAAGTTGGCCGGTATGGACACTTCCAACACTTATACCCACCTCTGATGCAATCTCGGTAACAGTAATGTGGTGATCACCTTCCACAAGCTCACGCATAATGCCTCCTTCAGTGGACCAAACAGATGGTAGTCATATGGGTACAAGTCTGGACTGTAAAATGGGTGTTCAAAAGGTTGCCAGTGTAATTTAGTGAGTTTATCACGAGTTAGACCTGTTATATCCAGCTGCACATTGTCGTGCAGGAGGAGGACATTGCAAATTATAAATTTCATAATGCCACGAAAAAGAAAACTCTTTAGGTGAATTAACTCCTGGTGCTAACTGGATGTGTTTAACTCGGGAAAATGAAACATTAGAAGATCGAAAAAATCGAACAGAATTCTAATAGAGAAAGAAAGATAAAGAAGTGAACATTTGAAAAGACAAATTTTAATAGAGAAAGAAAGATAAAGAAGTGAACATTCGAAAAGACACGTTTCAAATAGAAAACTTATCTATCTTAGAAAGAAAGATAAAGAAGTGAACATTTGAAAAGACACATGTTTCAAATAAAAAATGAACATTCGAAAAGACACATATTTCAAATAGAAAACGTATCTGTATGGAAAAGATTTTCAGAATAAATTGAAGAAAATCCTGACGGTCATCTAAAAAATTAAAATTTGAGAGAAAAAGAAACTTAAATAATACACCATGAACTGCCTGAGCAACGCTAGGCACGGGTATGCTAATATTTTATAAAACATTATATTGTGATCTAATTAAATTTATTATCTTTAATAAAACTGTGTGAAGATATTATTACGAAGGTCATTCAAATATAAACTGAAATATTTCAATACAGATTTATTGGTGATTTATAAAAATAGAAATGGAGTGCCTTATTTTTCTACACAGTTTCCTTCAACAGAAATACATTTTCTCCATCGGATAGGAAGCTTTTTGATCCCTTCATGGAAAAAAGAAGATGGCTGCCCCAGTAGCCAATTGTGTACGTACTGTTCGACTACAGCATCATCTTCAAATCTTTCAGCTTCTAATGCCTCCTTCAGTGGACCAAACAGATGGTAGTCATATGGGTACAAGTCTGGACTGTAAGGTGGGTGTTCAAAAGGTTGCCAGTGTAATTTAGTGAGTTTATCATGAGTTAGACCTGTTATATCCAGCTGTGCATTGTCGTGCAGGAGGAGGACATTGTAAACCGGTTGCTGGCATCATTTGTTGCGATAAGCAATCTTGGCCTCATCCAGAAACTGGTAGTAGTAGGCTGCAGTCACTGTCTGTCGATCATTTAGGAAGTCAATCAGCAGTATACCTTTTGAGTCCCAAAACACAGTAGCCAAAACTTTTCCGGCTGACAACCGAGTCTTGGCCTTGATCGGTGCCCCCTCTCCAACTTTCCTCCTCTCCATACTCATCCTCTTGTTCTCTCGGGTATAGTGATGAACCTATGTTTCATCACAGGTCACGATACGGTCCAGAAAAGCCTCTCCTTGTTCAAAGCAATTCAGAAGTCGTTGACAAACCTTGATCGGTGCCCCCTCTCCAACTTTCCTCCTCTCCATACTCATCCTCTTGTTCTCTTGGGTATAGTGATGAACCTATGTTTCATCGCAGGTCACGATACGGTCCAGAAAAGCATCTCCTTCTTGTTCAAAGCAATTCAGAAGTCGTTGACAGGTATCTTTCTGCACATTCTTTTGTGCCTCGTTGAGAAGACGTGGAACCCACCTTGCCGATATTTTTCTGTATCCAAGTGTGTTTGACACAATGGTATGGACACTTCCAACACTTATACCCACCTCTGATGCAATCTCGGTAATAGTAATGTGGTGATCACCTTCCACAAGCTCACGCATGGCCTGAATATTGTCTTCATTGACGCTGGTTGCTGGATGCCGTTTATGGCTTTGATTTTCCACTTTATCACGACCATTTCAAAACTTCTGGGCTCAATCGAACACTTGGGTTTTATTCAGAGTAGCATCACTGAACTGTGCTTGGAGTCTCTTCAAAATTTTACTCGATTTCACACTTTCATTGGCAAGAAAATGAATAATAGCATGTTCAGCAACAGATGCTGTTACTTTCTGTTCATTCATGGTGATAATGAAATGGCAGACATCAGTGTTAGGGCCATGTGCATGGCTATCCCCTCTGCATTCTCATGCCACTGATTCCCTGGCGTACTGCGCTGGTGACATCACTATATGAGTCAAATGAACAAAATTCCAGTTTATATTTGAATGACCCTTGTGTTATTATTATATTTAATGAAGCATTATTATTGAAATATCAATAAAATAATCCCACAAGCTCACGCTTGGCCTGAATATTGTCTTCATTGACGCTGGTTGCTGGATGCCGTTTATGGCTTTGATTTTCCACTTTATCACGACCATTTCAAAACTTCTGGGCTCAATCGAACACTTGGGTTTTATTCAGAGTAGCATCACTGAACTGTGCTTGGAGTCTCTTCAAAATTTTACTCGATTTCACACTTTCATTGGCAAGAAAATGAATAATAGCATGTTCAGCAACAGATGCTGTTACTTTCTGTTCATTCATGGTGATAATGAAATGGCAGATCTTCAAAATTTTACTCGATTTCACACTTTCATTGGCAAGAAAATGAATAATAGCATGTTCCGCAACAGATGCTGGTACTTTCTGTTCATTTATGGTGATAATGAAATAGCAGGCATCAGTGTTAGGGCCATGTGCATGGCTATCCCCTCTGCATTCTCATGCCACTGATTCCCTGGCATGCTGCGCTGGTGACATCACTACATGAGTCAAATGAACAAAATTCCGGTTTATATTTGAATGACCCTTGTATTATTATTATTATATTTAATGAAGCATTATTATTGAAATAACAATAAAATAATCCTAGCATTATAAATTAATTTAAAATAACTGAAATTAATGATTAAATTAAATTTAGCCAATGTGGTTCCATCTATTGATTAATAACTAAAACAGAAATTTTAATGCTTATATGAAATGAAAGTTGTCCCATTCAGAATCAAACCAGGGACCACATTGGTTGAATTTAACTTAACTATTAATATCAATTATTTTGAAATTAATTGTAATGCTAGGGTTATTTGGCTGATATTTGGTCATTATTTGATTATCAATCCTCAGTAAGTTTCTTTGCTATATATTGAAATATGCTTTTAAGCAAATTAAATATGATCAACAAGAATGCACAAGAATTTGTTTTTCATATCATTTCTTACCTGAAAGACAATGGCATGAACTGAAATAAAATTGACGAAAATGATTTTCTTGGCAATATCCATGAATTCCACAAGGTGTTCCTTCAAACACACAAGGCTGAAGATGTATTCGCAAATCTACCATTACTCTTTCAACTTCACAAGGTTCTGAAACTGTTGCACTAAATTTAAAAAATTTAATAAAACTGTTGTATATATATATTTTTTTTAATAAATGATATCAATTATTAAATTTATCAATTACTAAAATGTAATAATAGTAAGTATTGGTTAATATTAAATAAATTATTAAATTATTACTAAAATTTTATAAAATAATTTAATATTTTGTAATCTTGAACCTTAGTAATGGCATACAAAAACAGATGGGAATGTTTAGATTATCAATGAGTGTCATCAAATTTATATCTATTTGATCCTGAAACAATAGTTATTGTAAAATATTTTGTAATAGATAATGATGATATATAGAAAACAAACACTAACTTCAAAGAATGAAAGAACAATTTTTGAAAATTGGTTGATTAGTCACATTGATATAAATGCCTAAATCATCATGGAAATAATGAAAAAGAATATAATTTATGCAAAGAATTATATTATTTCAATAAAGAATTTCAGGAGATAATATTCTTGAAAATTAATTTCTGAAAATTTCTCATATAATATTAAAAAGTAACTACAGTAATTTGTTATCTGTTGAAAAAGTGTTAATAGGAGATAATGAATTGCATTTCAGAGTCAAAATATTGGATACAAATCAAGATTCATAACTTAAATTACCAAAAAGATTTTAGTACAATATCTTCAATTTTTCAGATAATAACATGTAAGTAATCAGAATACAGTATATGGATTGTGACCAATACTTGTGTTAGTTATTGTGACATAACGGTCTCATGGTTAAAGAACACACAAGATCTGAGGCACAAGAGTTCTAAAGCATAAAAAAACAAAGAAAATGGAAAATATGATAAAAGAAAATTAAAAAAAATTTATTATAGTAAAATAAACTGCACTGATAATGAAACAAAGTCAAATATTAAAGTCAAAGTCAAAGTCATATTATTGATTGGAGAGTGAGTTATTCAATCAAAATTATAGTAAAATAAACTGCACTGATAATGAAACAAAGTCAAATATTAAAGTCAAAGTCATATTATTGATTGGAGAGTGAGTTATTCAATCAGAATATATCTGAAGAAGGAATGATTGTGGTTTCTTGGAAGTTGAAAGTGAAAGACCACTGTAAATAAGACACTGGTATCAGGAGTAGATTGTGTGAAAAGAAAAGGGTCTCACAGGATAGAAAAAAAAATCTAAAAAATTTTGTTTAAATAACAGATATCACAAAGGCATAAATTCAAGGTGATAAGATGAGAGAATTGACTCTGCCTACTTTCAATGGAAAATTAAGGCCTAAAATATGTATATTTTTCATTCAGTTTGAGGTTATTGCTGAGTTGTATCAGTATAGCTGGATGAATGTCTAATTGGATGATGGATTTTGGATGTATGTCTGTTTTTTAGCCTGGCTATCACTTTCAAATTATTATACTGAATGTCTGGCTATCACTTTCAAATTATCTCCTGTTTTTGATAGACAACCTCTCTGTCAGGAATTTGATACCAAATTCACTCCCTAATTCATGACAGAACTATCTCTTCTCTATGTCATATCTATCTATCTTAAACATTTTTGAAGAGGCAGTCATCTCAGCAGTGGAAAAAAGAAATAGTTTAAGACTCTGGAGAACTAGCATCCTGATTCATTTCTCAGAAAATCAGATCTTCCAGAAACAGTTCAACCTGAAAGAAAATTATTTAATTCCAAACTTCTTTCTCAGCTACATCTGATACAAGCTATTCCCAGATAAATTTTCAATACAATTAAATCATCGTATGAATGGTTAGATTTGCCTGATGTAAAGAAAATTGAGTGAGACCTCCCTAAAAATCATGGAGATAGGGACAATTATTAATACAAAGATGAGAACTTAAGAGACTAAAATGGAAATTTACATTCATTCTTCAATATATTTATCTCGTTATGTTTAAGTTATTCTTTATTTGCCTTCTGCTAAAAGGATATGGAATATTTAATAAAAATGATTAGTTCAGAAGCGTGTTCAGTATACTAACTTATTCATTCAGCCAGCTTAAGACTTTTAATTCTGCATACTCAGCCGCTAACTTAGCCTATGCCAGTACATTGAACGACACTGTTCAGTTCAATATAAATGTAATTAATTAATTTTTAATTTACTATTGCATATAGTTAAATTGTTTAAATTACAAAAACAAAAAAATACAATAAAAGTTAAATTCGTTTGCTTCTTCATAGAATATTAATTCATAACTGATATTATACACAATGCATTTATTTTGTCCTGCAATGGCAGCCATTTTGTAAGACCTACTCAGATATTCAGACTAGAAAGTCTTAGATGAAAAATACTGAATAATTCTTAGTTGTAGGCGGAGCTAGCTGTACTCAGAAATGGGTTCAATATAACAGTCTACTCAGAACTACTTAATCTTTGTCAGCTGGCTAGACACTGAACATGCTTCAGATGAATTAAATAGCCAAGATAATCCACTTATTCGTCCAAAGCACATGTAATTGAAAACATAACTGAGAAATTATAAAATTAAATAAGTAATTATTAAAATAATTAGGCTAAAAGAAATATAGCAATTTTAATAAAATGGGAAGGCGTACGTGTTTGTTATCTCCCTGTAGGTACAAGGCAAAGAATAGACCTATCATCAACTTTAGTAGAAAATTAGTTGTCATTAAATAATGCTATCAATACTGGACTTTTTGCCCAAACATATTATGTACATTTCAACAAGGCATGATGGAAACTTTCAACCTTTTCATTTTTTTTTCTTCTCAACTATCTCTAAATAGGCTTACAACAACAAAGATTGTTGTTGTAAACCTATTCAGTAATATGAAAGTTATGAAAACTGGATACAGGATGGAGATTTTTTTTCTTCTCAACTATCTCTAAATAGGCTTACAACAACAAAGATTGTTGTTGTAAGCCTATTCAGTAATATGAAAGTTATGAAAACTGGATACAGGATGGAGAAGCCTGCCAGCCATCTCACTAAGTGTACAAATCACAATTACAAGACAAAAAGTACAATAAGTTTAGTATAGATTTGGAAGATATTGGCAATGATCTAAAGGAAGACTCAACAGAGAACAGGTAACAGAACTCCAGTGGTTTAGTATTCAGAGAGAAATTATTCAATGTATCTTGGTTATCCTGGGGTCTCTTGCCTTAGAAGGATAAATCTTCTATATTAGTGATCTCAAACTCAAATTATTTTGTGGCCAAATACACAATTTGAAAGGAAATGACAAGCTAAATATTTTTAAACAAAATTACAATGAAAGAAAAATATTTAATTGTATCTACTTTCATTTTTTCTTACAAAGATATTGAAATAACATTATATAAATTATGAGATGATAAAACAATTTTATTAACATTAAATTTTAACAATTTTCTGATTATAAGATGTATTAAAACAAATAGTAAATCATCTTTGTGGGCCATACAAAATTACTTTGCAGGCCGTATGTGGTCCATGGGCCACCAGTTTGAGACCACTGTTCTATATGATCTGATGTAGCCCCAGTTCTGAAGTAAGTCAACTGATCTGTCTCTTGGAAAAATTTATGACAATACAAACAGTCTTCATAGCTCATAGCTTTTTTCCTTTCTACATTTTTTCATCATGTTTTTCATTTATTTTGAATGGGTAATCTTAACTTAAAAAGAACAACAAAACAATTTTGAGGCATATTTGATAAGAGATTCTTATATATATATATCTGATCATCAAATTTGATTTATTTAAAGCATATTGCTAATAGAATAAATAACTAACTCAACAGTTCATATGAAAACATTGACTAATTGAAGCATAACGTTAGTAGAAGAACAAGCAAAGTAATGGTTCAACCAAAAAATTATACTTTTGTCTAATATTTCAATTTTCAAAACAATCAATTTTTCAATCAAAAAATTTCCATATTTTGGAAACATCAAAAGAATGACTTCAGCTCATATATATTGATACATCTTTTGTATCCTCTTTATTTTGAAATATTACAGATAGACTCTGAAATGTTTGATTTGTCTTTTGTAGACTTGTTCAAAGGAATATTGGCACACTCATGAAGTTATGGATTTTTTTTATATGTTCATCAGTGAGATTTCTCAAGTTATACTAGCAGCCAACATAATTCTAAACTTGGAGTTTGTATATATATATATATATATGGTGTTCCTAAAAGATTGGGCCAAATTTAAATCACAGATGTTACTCATCCAAACAAAGTTATGAGTCTGGAAATGTTTTCTTTTTCAGATAACATAGAGTATAAAAGCATAGATTGTATACACAATCCCTGTAAAAGATCTCCTTTACCTTTTCCATTGACTACTTTATCCCAGATGAGAAAGACAAAGTAGTAATAATGGATTGTCAGAATCTATTTTAAAGTATTTATTTAGAATTTACAGTATTTGAATTAAGAAACTTATCAGCCAATGATGCAGGAAACAATTCAGATATTGTATATCTCTTAATTTGCAAAAAGCCTATTTTAAGCATAATATAAAATATACAAAGGAATTTGGCACACTCATGAAGTGTGCCAAATTGTATTACTTCACAGGCCGTATGTGGCCCATAAGCAGAGCTGGATTTGCATTTTTGGGACCTAGGACGAGCAAGGCTTTGGGGCCCCTAAAAATTCAAATCAGCTACGTCTAATTTTAAAGGCTCCTTATAACTTATAAGGAGCCTTTAAAATTTTACTTTTTATCTAGCACTTTAATAAAAACCCATTTTTCTTATTAAAAGTTTATAATAGTTGAAAACTGATTGATAGTTTTGGGGCCCCTCGAATCGTAGGGCCTTAGGACTCGGCCTATTGGTAAATCTGGCCCTGCCCATGGGCCTCCAGTATATATAAGTAGTGAATGTCCTATGAGGCTGTCTATAAAAAAGATATAGCAGAAATATCAATAAGAAAAATTGTTATAATAGTTGAAAACTGATTGATAGTTTTGGGGCCCCTAGAATCGTAGGGCCCTAGGACTCGGCCTATTGGTAAATCTGGCCCTGCCCATGGGCCACCAGTATATATAAGTAGTGAATGTCCTATGAGGCTGTCTATAGAAAAGATATAGCAGAAATATCAATAAGAAAAATTGAAAACACCATTAAGTGAAAGTTTTAACTGCATATCAGAATTCACTGGAGATATGTGGATGATATCTTTATTGAAAAAAGGAATCTATAATTCATAAAAAAATTTTAGTATCTATCAGTTCAAACAATTACATTTGCATTTGTCAAAATATTGTCAGTGTGGTCCAGTAATTTTTTTTTCAATAAATTATTAAAATGACGACAATGATGTATTATCATCATTAATAATAATAATAATTTCATTAACACTGAACACATTCTAAAATAAAATATTATGTTAAAAATTTCAGAAGAGTCCAACAGAAAGTGTTTCCTAAATGTACATTATATTTAAGCAAAATTGATCAGCCTTCACTAAAATTTAGCATTTTAATTGAATTTTTAATATTTAACTAAACTAAATTAAATTTTGAGTTTTAATTCAGAGATTTGAATAAAAAAATGACTCACATATATTATTTTTTGAAAACAATCAATTTATTTTTTAGGAAAAAAAAACAGAATGGACATTGATATGCTCATTCTTTGGGAATTGTAGATAAAATTTAGGAAAAAGAGGGATAAAAAGAAATATATAAGGAAAATCATAACAAAGTTTTGAAATGTTAATATTTGGAAATAATGAAACTGAAAAAATTCTTTAAAATATATTAATTCCTAATTGCATTATTAAAATTTACAGATTTCAGAATGGATATTTTTTCAGTAAAAAATATGCTAGATTGTAGAGAATTTACAATTCAAGGAAAAAGGAATGTCATTAATTTTTTAATAAGAATATAGGCACATACAAAGCTATAGTTAATGCAGAGCTTATTCATCTTATCTGCATTTCTTACATAACTGTAAATGATATTTGCTTTTTCTAAAATATAACAAATATACCATATTATTTTTACATACCCAGTATGATTAAAGCATGATGCAGTAAATGAGATAAACCACATTCCTGGTTGTGGAAAAGGAAAATACTTAAGAGCAGTGGAGCTTTCATTAGATGCAACAATCATACTATAATCTGGATGGCATTGAATGACACCTTCTTGATATACAGGAGGACTACCTTGATGAATACACATGCTGACTTTTACTACTTGTGATGTTAAATTCTACAAATTAAAAAAAATTAAATGAGAATAAATTTCAGTAAAATAAAATTTATTTGTAAACTTAAATGATTATAATACAAAAAAAATCCTCTTATTAAAAGGAGATTAATGGTTTATTAATAATAAAATAAATTCACTTAACTTTTTAAATACTAAAATATGACTTATCAGTTAAAAATAAAAATTCTCACACTACAGTAATTTCAAAATTAAATTCCATTCAACATAAATAATTTTAGCAATCTTTTACAGCCATCATTAACCATTTTAATCAGTTCATTATAATATGCATTCTGTTGTTTTGTTGTATAATATCAATTGGAAAAAATGTCTGGGATGGCTATAAAAACTGCCAAAATCATTTACATTAAGTGAAACTGATTTTTAAATTACTGCAGTAGAAGGACTTTCTTTTTCAACTAGTTAATACAATTGTGCCCATCACTGTATGGCATACCAGTTGTTTAAAATTACCCCTGCTGACCAGTGGTATACATCATATAGCTCTGTTTAAAACTGTATTCATTGAATTTCCTGTGCAATTTTTGGATTGATCTATTCTTACATGGCATTGTTGTTGTTGTTCATTATAGTTTATTGCAAGTTTCACCCTTTAGTATCAAAAACTCGATTTTTTTATCATTTTTTTTCTAAATAATAATAATAATAAAATATTTTAAAATGCATGAAATCTTTATAAAATTTAATTTAATCTGTATTTAATGAATATTAATTTGTTTATTATATAGGATTTATTACATTATTATTAAACTATGATTACTTACAGTTATAATAAAATTTTTAAAAATTATGGAATTCTTCACTTTTTGCTCTTACAGTATAGAGAGTAGTCTTCAAACTATGGCCTGCAAAAAGATTTTATCTGGCACGTAAGATTTGATCTGGCCTGCTGACATTTGTTTTTTATGAAAGAAATTTAAATATATAAACATAGATAGAAAGTAAATAGCAATTGGAAAATGCCAAAAATTATTATAAATATCTCAATATTTATTTCCTAAATTTAATAAATAATACCATTCAAACATCATAATTTTTTGAATAATACTTCATTTAATTCAGGGATCACAAAATGCCATCATTTAAATGTTACATGTCATTTGATATGATGAAGAATTGCTAAGTATATTAGCAAAGAAAGAGTTTTGTTTTATATTTCAATGCTGATGTCTTACATCAAAATATGGTAGCATCCAGAATGCTAAAATTATTTAAATTGAAATAAAATGAACGATTTTTGTGCAATTCTAATCTATATGTTAAAATAAGACATAAAATAAAAAATAAATATTATTTTTATCATTAATTACAGATAATTTTTTTGAAATTAAAATAAAACTTTTATAGTAATGCAATTAAGAATGTGACTTTATGCATTTTAAAATATATAGTTTGTCAAGATCTGCCAAAAACTACCATTATGATTAGAAAATGAATTCTCATCTAATTACAAAAATCCTCACTTTAATCTAATCTAGCCCACAGTTTATTAGAAAATTGTCTATGTGGTCCTTTTCCAAAAAAGTTTGGGAACTCCCAATATAGAGTAATCACCAATATCTGCTTTTTCGATAATTAATTACAAATTGATGAAATATAGTGCAAGATTAATTTCTCTTTCATAATATGAAATAAATTATCTTGATTTAAAAAAAAATCAAAACTTTTCTTCAATAAAAAAGAAATCAGACTAATTTATGTAAAACAACAACAATGAAACATATCATAAAAAAACATTGAAAAACATTGTAAAATGCCAGTCTATTGTAATGATCTAAATTTTACCTTGCTTCACCCCAGTTGAGTACCAGTGTATTAAATAGTTTTAGTAGATATAAGTGTAATGAATTTTCTATGAAAAATCATTATCATCATTGAAATATCTAAAAGTTTTTTAAATTCAAAATAATGAAGTGTTTAAATATATTTACCATTGTAAGGAATACATCAATTAAAAATAATTCTATTAAATAATTAACTGATTAGATACAATTATATCCTACTTAACATACAATTGTGTACTGTATTTTTCACTAAAATGTACAATTAATTTTATTATCCATCTCCAATATAATGCATTGCTGCCTCATCATGATGTACTGAAATCATATCTAAAATTTCCACTATTCCAAAGTGGATGTTTCCAACTTTGCAATGGTGGGATATGAAATGGCTGTTAACATACAATACAGTATATATAACAGTGATACTCAACCTAAATCTTATTCTGTGCTTGAAAAGAAATATTGCAATTTACCTGGAACAGACAGTGGAAGCAATCAGATTATGTGAAACTTCAGGGATATAATAAATATTAAGGAAACTAGATTTATTAAAATCACATTCAGAAAATATTATTTCACCATTTAAATGGCTGATTTCATATTTATAACACAGTAATATATGTATTTTGTATTTTAAATGCATTTCACATTTTGTCACAGGTTTGAAACCAATAAAAAGGTTGATTAATCAATGATGAAAAGTGAAAATATATAATTGGATAGTTTAGCAAATGATTTTAGGGAAATTCAGCGGAAATAAGTGAGTAGTTGATTAAATAAAAGTAAACAACAAGCCAAATTATCTTACTTATTTGGCTTGTTTACTTTTATTTAATATCTAAAGTAAAAATTATTTCAGTATGAATAGTTGATTGTCAGTCAGTCTGATTAAAGACATCTCCTCATCTATTCGCCTCAGTTGATAGCTCATTCCTGTAATCGAAATACTAAAAAACGTTCATTTTTAAATTTTTCTACAAGATTTCTTAGTTGGCAAGATTTTTAATCAATCTATAGTCACGTATTAAAATTAGACAATTTTATTGATGAAAACATTCCCTATGTACACTATACGCCAACGATCATTTCTCCGATTAACAAATAAGCACATGTAAATTGATCATCTACACTTTGTTAGACTAAAGAATAGAAAACAAAAGAAGATTAATAAACACGAAAAATACAAAAAAATAACTTGTGTGCAAGATGATTCTGAGCTGCGAGATGGTATAATTTTAATTTTATAAAGTCCAGTAAAAGTAGAACCAAACAAAAGAAGTCAATCTATAAGTCAACGATCACGAAAAGAACAGGAGTTAAAATCGGTGATATATTCGAGTAGATTGCTATAATAAATGACTATTTATTAGAGTTAACAATCCACCCTACCAACACGTAATTTAATGCACAGTCATCAGTTCCATTGTGTTAAAGATTCATATGAAAAGGTATGCATATTTCAAAAACAGTACTGAATTTTACCTCTGATTCTTTAATGAACTTTAACCTATAGATTGTCTCTTTTGCTTGGTACTACTTTTGCAGGCTTTATAATCATTGCAATTATACCCATAGTAATGTATCTGAATGACTTTAGATTCACCACATACTGACATCACATTTTTGAGCAACAAAAACAACTGAATTTTCTGTTTCTAAACTATACAATTGTTTGCCAGTGGATAGAATGTCTACTGAAGACAAAAAAGATTAACTGGGGTTTATGGCAGCATGTCTCAAGGCAGATACACTTTCAAATGAGCAGTGAAAGCAGGGCTGACGAGAGAAGGGGATGATGAGGTAAAATTCTCCAGGCCCACAAATCAAAGGGGTCCAACATCATACCACAATTTTTTTATGCGCTAATTGATCGTAGAAGGAAAGTGCTGAAGTTTAGAGTCTGAAGTGGGATAATAAATTGCCCCAACTTTTTAACTTTAAATTATTTTACCACGTAAATTTTTCTCCGTGCCCAGCAATGTCTTTTAACCCCTCTGGCAAAACACTTTAATCTCAGTGGAGTATTTTAATTAAAGTCAATAGAAACTTTTAGAATTATTCCTAATTAATTGGATATAAAATGCAGAATAATTGTAACATTGTTAAGTAATAAGGCAACAGCAGCTGATTATCCAACAGTGCTAAATTAATCATTGAGAAAATGATTGGAAGGAGATGAAGCAATATGTACCAAAAGTGCAAACATGCTTTATTTCTCAGAATGACTTAAGTGATCATGATTTTCCATTTGAATAGAGAAGTTCCCAGTGAAATAAGCATATGGAATCAAATAATTAAGATTCAAGATGAATCTTTGAATTCAATTGGAGTTTATTTAGAAAAATTTATTTTATCATGGTTAATTATATATTGCAGCATCATCAGCAAGTGCTTCAGATAATTTATAATTTGTTCTTTCCAGTTATCCTGAAAATTCTGTAATTAATTTTTATAAAGAACTATGTTCTTAATTAATAAGACAAACTTCGTTAATAATAATAGAAATTTTGTCTAATAATTATATAAAATTTTGAAATCATTAAATTATAAAATCATTCATCGATCACCAACATATTCTTTTATTGCTGGCATAGCTGCAATGGGTTTACTAGTTTTTAAAATTATTTACTGTAAACTAATCTATTATTCTTATGCATCACTTAAAAATTAAATTACTGCAAAATGATTAAAAGTTGTTTTTATCAAGGGAGTTCATAACTTCTGCTATACTAGAAGATAACCAAAAAACAAATGAATGAAGCACTTTTAGCAATTTTTCTGTGCTTCATTTGTTTGTTTTTTTAGTTGTTTTTATCTTTCTGAGGAAATTTTTACATACTGAGGAAATTTTTTTTATAACAAAGCAATTGGTTGTTCATTTTAGATGAACAATCAATTTGCTTTTATTTGAATGTTTTATTTTTTAAGGACTAAATGCTGCAATTTTTAAAAGTTGTTACACAGTGTCTTTAACTCGCAATTCTATCAACTTATGATCATAATGCAATAATTCAATTGGTAAGCATCATGACTGATCAAAGGTATTCAAGTATATAGGTCTATGTTAGGCTGATCATTTCCTACTCACAATAATAGAGGACAGAAAAAAAATTCAACCAGAAGTGCAAATACACACTTATTTTTCTACTTATATATTTCCTTATAAATCCTAACTTATCACAGTGTTTTCCAAACTGTGGAATGCTAGACTATTACAAGGGAGTGTGCAAGAATTAATAAAAACATTTTTGGCCCAAACAAAAAATAAATTCAAATTGATGTTGAAAGAAAATGAATCAGCAAAACGATTATAAACACATACATCCATGTACCCATAAACTTTCTGCTGTAGCTGTTTTAAAGACAAAATATCGATCTCGTTTAGTGACTGAAAAAGAATTGCAAGTAGCAATATCTTTACCATCATCCAAATTTGAGAGAATTTCTGGTAAAAAATAAGACCACTCATCATATTAAATATTATGTTGTATTAAACATGTATTCTATTTTTTGTTTTTTTTGTAAAATATGTTTTATTGTATTAAAAATTATTACACCATAAATACCAATATATTTTTTTTATGTATAAGAACTTTATTTATACAAAATATGGTATATTGTTTGATAGTATTAAATTGTAACTAGAAAGTATTTATAAAGTTAAGGCTGTTATGAGAATGAATGATTGAATCAATTTTTATGAAAAAAACGGGTGCAGACAAAGTTCGGAAACTACTGACTTATCAGCAGAGCCGGATTTGCATTTTTGGGGGCCCTAGGATGAGCAAGGTTTTGGGAAAATCAGCTACCTCTAATTTTAAAGGCTCCTTATAACTTATAAGGAACAAATTCAAATCAGCTACGTCTAATTTTAAAGGATCCTTATAACTTATAAGAACCCTTTAAAATTTTACTTTCTATCTAGCACTTTAATAAAAACCCAATTTTTCTTATTAAAAGTTTATAAAAGTTGAAAACTGATTGATGGTTTTGGGGCCCCTAGAATCGCGGGGTCCTAGGACATGGCCTAGTCAGCCTATAGGTAAATCCGGCCCTGCTTATCAGATTCAAAATTTTAAATAAAATCGATGCTGTAAATGAATATCACTATGTACAGTAACAGTTGACTCTTCAAGCAGACGCATACTTGCCAGATGTATGACAATAGATACCCGATTCATATCATGCTTCATCGTTTTATTAATAAAAATGACTTCAATACCATAACATACTTCTTAAACTTAATCATAATAACTGAAAGCCATCCCATATTGAATTAAGATTGAAGAATTTTAACAACAAAATACTATTAACAGATGTTTGCATAAATTTGATGCTGATTTCATGTGCAAATTTCAAAAAATTAAAAACTTATTTTGAAAATAAAATGAATTTTAAAACCTGAGATGTTTTCTGAGACATTTATTAATGAGGAACAATGTTCCAAAATCTGAGACTGTCCCAGAGAATCCAGAACAAATGGTTATACTAGTCTATACACAGTGATAAAATAAATTGACATGATCCATTTTATATCTAATTACTTCAGTTTTGTGATTGTATGTTATAATGATGCTATACTATGCCATAATGAATAATGTCAGCAATGGCGGATTAAGACCGATTGAGGCCCAAGATGCAGAAGAAAATAGTGGGCCTCTTAAAGAGAATCATGTATATATAATAAATAAAATTTTTAAACTGATTCTTAGAATAATAGAGATTTGATGATTTTTTTACAGAATAATTAAGAATATCCTTTATATACAGACAAGAGTTACAGAGGTGGATCATTCACAAAATCCTACATAAGTCAAAACATTTGTTTGTTGGAGTATACATTATACAGTTGTTAATGTGCCATAATAATGTAAAATTAAAATTAGTTATAAGCATATAAATCACATGGTAAAATAGATGCTTGCCATTTTGGAGGATCCAGATTCAATTCTGAGTCCAACATCTCCAGTTTTTCCGGAGGGTCTGAGTTTGACCTATTACCTAGAAATAATCCTACATAAGTTGAGATACATATATACATACAAGATATTTTTGATAATCATCCTGTAAAAACTAACTAACAATCAACTCTTTAGTTTCTGATTAGTGCTTTTGTATATATATGTATATATAATAAATAAAATTTTTAAACTGATTCTTAGAATACTAGAGATTTGATGATTTTTTTACAGAATAATTAAGAATATCTTTTATATACAGACAAGAGTTACAGAGGTGGATCATTCATAAAATCCTACATAAGTCAAAACGTTTGTTTGTTGGATTTTCTGATTAATGCTTTTGTATAAAAATGAAATTGATAGCTTATAGTTCATTTAACACCTTCATAGACAATATTGTGACAGGAAAACTCGTATGCAGCTGACAATGGAAGACCAAAATCAAGATAGAAGAAAAAAGAACAAGATCACAGAATTCAAGATTGACAATATGTCTGTTAATCCTAATAAAAATAAAATATTGCAATGACTGAACATTTGAGAACAATTCAGATTTCTTCTTCTACTTTGATGTTTCTAGATTGTGGGCAGCTTCTTTTTGCTGGCTTGTTAGTTGCTGTTCAAACAAGTTCAAGATTGACAATATGTCTGTTAATCCTAATAAAAATAAAATATTGCAATGACTGAACAAGATTTGAGAACAATTCAAATTTCTTCTTCTACTTTGATGTTTCTAGATTGTGGGCAGCTTCTTCTTTTTGCTGGCTTGTTAGTTGCTGTTCAAACAAATTGTCTAAGTTTTTGTTTGTTCATGGTATAGACTTCTTGTCATTCTGCTATTATCCATCAAAAATAAACTGAAGTTGTTGGAAAATAGTAGTAAAAGCAGTGGTGGATTGAGACCGGTTGAGGCCCTGGGCACAGAAAAAAATATTGGGCCCCTTAAAAAAAAAAAAAATAATGTCAGCAATGGCGGATTAAGACCGATTGAGGCCCAAGATGCAGAAGAAAATAGTAGGCCTCTTAAAAAAAGAGAATCAAGGGAATAAAAATACATATTGACCATATTTTTAAATAAATAAAACATATGTACTATTTATATTTTGAGTAACAAAAGGTGAAGTAGGTTATTACATACTTTTCACAGTGTTGCCAGTGTAGTATTTATATTCGGCATACAGTAATTGTTTGTCATTATATTTGGGCTTTGGTCGTTAATGAAAATAAGCGAATATAAACATACTATCAGATTTTACTATTGATTGAAAACTTTTACATAATTATAATTGCATTAGAAAAATGTGTAAAGTTGGGGTTTTCCGGGACCCGGCGCGCGCCCGGTGCACCTGCCGTTAAATCCGCTTCTGAATAACTTACAATCACAAAACTGAATGTCAGTGGGAAATTTATGCAGATTAAAGTATTTTCAAACTTTTTTTTTTTTTTTTTTGACTTGATTTTAAAACAGAATCCCATCATTAGTTGAAGACTATTTGTATTTTAAAAAATGTATTTTTTTTGTAAAATTTTAGATATATTTAATAGAAAAATTTGTTTACTTTTAAGAGAAAATCATCTGTTTAAACTGTACATCAAACATTAAAAAGTCTCAAAATTAAGAGTACAAACATTTTATTCATATTTCATATACACAAAATCTTGTTGGCCTACATAAAGCCATTTTTAGTACATATTTCAGAACAAAGAAAAGAAATTTATTAAAAATTTTTCTTTCTGGATTTGAATTGAAATTTGAGAATATAAACATGTATAAACAGGATACTTTTAACAAATTTAAATCAAAATTTGAAAGCATAAACATCATATCTGTTCTATATCAACTCAGTACCCAAAATAATGCCACTCATAAGTCAAAGAAATACAGAGAACTATAAACAACTGAGTTCTGCTGCTTCTACTAACACAAGAAATCACAACAAGCACTTGAAGCAGGATAAAAACTAATTTATTATTAGATATATATAATATGCACTACATATACTAATAATACAATTGCTTTCCAGAAATGCTTTCGCTTGAGATTACCAGCTGAGGAGGGATATAATAGGCCAAAAGCGTTTCTGAAAATAAGTATACAGTATTATTAATGCAATATTATATATATCTAATAATAAATTAGTTTTTTATCCTGCTTCAAGTAATTATATAATATCTAATAATAAATTAGTTTTTTATCCTGCTTCAAGTGTAATAATAAATTAGTTTTTTATCCTGCTTCAAGTGCTTGTTGTGATTTCGTAATAAATTAGTTTTTTATCCTGCTTCAAGTGCTTGTTGTGATTTCTTGTGAAATACAGAGAGTTTGAGTCTGGACTCATAACATATTTTATAAGTGGCATGCTACTGTACTGTATTATATATATTATATCCTGCAATATATTATATTGTATGTGTGTTTTTATATTGTATTGTTATATTCTGCTATAAAATATTATGTATTATAAGGATTTTGGTACTGAGCTAATAAGAAACATATATATTTTATGACTTAATTACCCCCTTTGATTCTTAATATGGATCTGTTAAAAGTATGTTGTTATATTTGTTTATATCTTTAAATTTTAATTTGAATCTGACAAGAAACAAATTTGTCCAAAAATACTTTATATTCTGGAATGTGTAAGAATGCCTTGTATAGACCAAAAATGTTTTATGTACATGAAATGTGAATAAATCATTATTTATTCTGTAATAGAATTTAAAATTTTGTTTCTTTATAAAGTTTTGAAACATTAATTACTTTACAATTACAAAAGAGAAAATTAAAGCCTGGAGAGAGAGAGTTTGAAGAGAGCTTTTAAACTGAATTTTATTTTTTAGAATTTTTAAATGCATTATGAAATATTAAACAAGAAATTTTGACAAATACAAAAAGTAGAAATAAACTGCAAAGTAATAAAGTAAATAAATCATGATATTTCTTCTGTCTGGTGAGTTTTAGCAATTATTTTAAATATAATAAATAACACCAAGACATGAAGCAGGACAAACACAAGTTTATTAT
Source organism: Olivierus martensii (assembly GCA_000484575.1). NCBI lineage: Eukaryota > Metazoa > Arthropoda > Arachnida > Scorpiones > Buthidae > Olivierus > Olivierus martensii. Next base: position 3,545 of record AYEL01052041.1, on the reverse strand, counting down.
TAGATATATATAAACTACATATTATATATATCTAATAATAAACGTGTGTTTGTCCTGCTTCAAGTGCTTGGTGTTATTTACTACGTTAATAGAAGCAGCGGAACTAGGTTGTTTAAAATTATTTTAAACAATTACCGGTAGTTATTTAGAAAAATTTCTATCATTGATCTAATTTGTAAAGGAAAGTACATATATTCCAAAGAAGTTTGCTAGTTTAGGCTTATTAATAAAATGGTGTTTGCCATTAATTTCAATCCAAAGATTATTTTTATGTGAGATCTAGTCAGATTAAAGCTATGCTATTTCCTAATAAAAATTCTAGAAAAGAACAGCTAATACGAAATAACTTTCATCTTTGACTAACAATATATTCATCTTTGATACTGGAGAAATAAAGCTTATGATCAAGTGTTATAGAACAAACTGTGCAATGTTAAAAAGAAATAAAGCTTTTTTTTAATTCCATTATAAACTAGATTAGATTAGGGTAGTTCGAGTTATTCCATTGAACTATTACAAGTTGTATTGTACAATTCAATGGAACTGTATCTGGTGACACTTTTAGATTCCTTTATAAGCTGGTCAATACCCATGATAAGATCAATCAGAAGGTTGAAGGATGAAATCAATGGGCCAAACTCATTGATCTCAACATTCCATCCGTGAGATGCAGAATTGAGTCCAGATCCACTAAGATGGAAAAAAAGCAACTGTTTTACCCCTCTGGTATCTATCCCAATTACAAGCTAATCTATTCAAAAGAGACAATGTAAGACTAAATACTAAATAAAAGTAAACTATAAGCCAAATAAATAAGAAACTAAATAAATAGTTTATCTTACTTATTTGGCTTATAATTATTTACTTTTTAGTATTCAACAGAGATTGTATAGTCCTATATAGTTTATTCCTTCTTGATTATACTAAATAAAGCTAAATATGACAATTTAATTAAATTTTTAATAAAGCTAAGAGCAGATTAATTATCATCATCAAATCCTTGATTTTGTTATTTTTCTATTTAATAAACAAATTTTAGAAACAGCAATTAATAATCCATTGGAATTGCCTCAAATTCCCAACAAATTAATCCATCACTAATCTATCTATATTCTATAATCAGTTTAAGTCTGATTAAATTAGTTAAGTTAAAAAAATAAAAATGTAATATGAAATTTATATCATATTAAATTTTTATTACATGTTAGTTTTTATATCTATATTTTAAAAATAGTCAGTTAGTGCAGTTTTATTCTTCAATTTTCAGGTTTTATTTATAAAATATTCAGTTTTAAACAGAATCACTAAATTAAAAATTTTATACGAAACATTTCGGATTAATGTCATGATAGATGATTAATTTATATATTGCAACAGGAAAACAATGTTTTAGTATCATTAATGATTCAAGAATTTCATGTGTATAAATTAGAATTCTGAAGCATAGTCAAATGATATTAAAATATAGGATTGCATTAATTATTTTATTTTTAATAGAAACAAAATTTTAAGATATATATATACACAAGTATACTCAGGTTTAGGGGAAAAGACTAGCAACATTTTAAATTATTGAACAACAAAAATAGTTATTGGTTTCCATCAGAAAATTGGAGGAATTTCATTCAAGAAAAATTATTTCAGAGTTTATTAATAGATTCATGTCAAATCATTGATCTTTATTCTTGAATCTTATCTTTTTTTACTAATACTTATGAAATGATTTATTAGTTTCATACTATATCTAAAGAGTATGTTTTAATGTATATAATCAATACATTAAAACTTATTTGAGAGTAAAAACTAGGTAGTAGTACCAAAAAATAAATTATTTCTGAAATATAGAAAAACTATTTCTATATTTTATATTCAATGTGAAACTGATATAAATGATAGATATATGATATTTATAAAAATGGTCTTTCATTGAATTATTTCTTTTGAATAAATTAAGTAGGATAAATAATTATGTACAAGCAATATAATATATAGAAGTAAAAATGCAATGTTAGATTGTCCATCATTTATCCAATTTAGAGCCACAGGATAAGTGTTCAAAAATCTTACCAAAATACATTGCATATAAATTAATTTTTTGAATTTACTGCATTATGTTGATGAATATTTTAAGTTTTAGATTGCACTTTTATAACTACAAAACAAAATTAATGTATTTAAAAACAATCCAATTTTTGCTTTTTAATAAGTTTTCATATTCATAAATAGTTAATTTAAGAAGTTTTTAAAATTGATTAGTTCTGTTTCTGCTATGTAACAATATTTTCGGTGTATCGAAATTTTAGTATACTTTGTTCATTCGATTTTTAATAGATAAAAAAATTTAGTTTAATTTTTAAAAATTATTTAAGTAAAGTTCTGGATTTTATACATTCATAAAATTGATTAAAAATATGCGATCGTTTATTGATAAAAAGTTTCCCGAGGAAATGCGTTTCCTTTGCATGTATGTTAACCCTAAAAGGAGGCTTACCTGCCAGATTCATAAAGTCACAAAACAAAACTGCAAATGCAGATTTTATAAAATCATAATTATACGAATACGTTGCAATAAACTAACGATATCTACCTTAGTATACAATACTTCCGCCGACATTCAGCTTCTATGACAAAAACATTGAAAAAAATTCGTAGAAACGAGCAACTTCCAGCTGACGAGTGAGATGTATAATCTCGCGCCGATATGTTATAATGGAAAGCTGCCATTCCATTATTAAGTTTTTTTAATAAAAACATAATCGCTTGTCATAATTATATGAATTTTAGACATAAAAAATTGCTATATTTATTAAATAAATTTAAAAATTCATTTTTTAATTAAAATAAAATAAAAATGTTATAGTATTAAAATGTAAAAGGTGAGTGCAGCGCCTTTGCTGTAGGGGCGTTTTCTAGATTCCGCTCACGTCTCCAGTGGTCCACCAGATTTCAAATTTAAATATTTTTTAAGCCAAGAGTTAAAACGGAGAATAACATTTTGTGTTTTGAATAAAAAGGATAAACGAAAGAAAATAGCATATAAAATTTATAAAATCTATGCAAATCAGAAATTTTTTTGATAGTTTTTAAATAATCGACTTTCGCAAGATTCGGAAATTTTATTTTTCATTTCAGTTTTATTTCAGTTATTATTTATTATAGTTTTAATCATTATAAATAATTTTTAAATTAATAAAAATCATTAATAGTTAAGTTTAGAATATATAGTAATATATATTCAATATATAAGTATTTAGAATGTAACCATTCAGAAAATTAAAAGAAAATTTTAAGTCCTGAATTTTTGAACAAACTGAATCTATATAATTTTGTTTATCATCAATAAACTTCATCATTAAAATTTATTTTAAAATATTTTTTCTATGATTTTTAATATTAAAATTTTCTTATTAAACTATGATAAGCATGTTAGCATATTTTATTTTTATTTACATATTATTTCATAACATTTCTTAAATGTTTCGAGTTTAGTAAAGATAATTAAATAAATTACGTGAAATTTCTAAATTAAAAAAATTTTATTTCCT
>AYEL01052040.1:0-98596 GCA_000484575.1 Olivierus martensii | reverse complement strand
TACAGTCAAACCTGTTTTTATGCGGTCGGTTTTTGTGCGTTATTTTTTTTAATTACATTTTTTAATTAATTTTTATTCGTTATATGCATTTGATGGAATGTTTTTTATATACTGCACAAAAAAATTGCACATAAAAATCGCACAAAAAAAAAATATCGCACAAAAACCGACCGCATAAAAACAGGTTTGACTGTACTAGTGAATAATTTTAAGGTAAATATTATGTAGATAAGACATCATTAACCGGGATAGCTCTTCTGGATACGGGTTCCAATCCCGTATCACGTGATTGCTAATGACGGAGGCAGAGAACGTGGGAAGTAAGTTAACTTTTAAACTAAAATATAATACGTTAGCATATAGGAAAATAACAATAAATAAATAATAGAGTGCATAATAAAATAAAAATAGGACAGGTCCAAGTTAACTTCCTCACAAGCTGAGATTTTACTGTAATTATTTTTTACTTGGAATGTACTAAATCCTATATAATAAATTAATATTAGTCAAATGCAGATTAAATAAAAATGAAACTTTATAAAGATTTCATGCATTTCACAATATTGCAAGTTTACTATTAAGAAAAAATATATAAAATTTGAATTTCTGATATTAGAGGATGAATTTTATATTAAATTATAGTACAAATACATATAGATAATGTGAAAATTTCACGAGAAACTCCATGTAGAACTATATATGGATTTGGATGACATATTTAATTTACTACATCTGTAGGTCAATACTAAACTAGGTTTCATGTGTTAAATGATATTGTTTAGCAAAATGTTGATTGATACCAATGTTCATATGCTACATTAAATAATTATTTTAACAAACCAATTAATGCAGCACTATCAGCAGGAAATAACATAAAAATAATTTCTTAAGTGAAGTACTTACAGAAAATTTCATCATGAGCACAATACATTATATATTATGGAAACAGAATTATGTATTGAACATCTTAAGAACTTATACAATATTCTTAGAACCTGTTTCCTTAGTAATTCCTTCACTTAATAAACTGTTTTTGTTATTTCCTGCTTATTAGTGCTATATTGTTTTATAAGATTAAGAGTTATTGTTTAAGTTTAATATGTGGCACACTTTCTATCCTTCCCTTTTCCAGGATTAGTTTGTCTTGAAATTTTCTAGCAATCAGGTACAGTAGCTTTTCATAAAAAAAATCAAAACTTATAAGCAATATGATTAGTAATTGGAGACATAATCATTTGATAAAATATCTACATCTTTAAAATAGAAGAAAAGAATAGAAGTCCTTAGAAGCTTCTTAGGTGAATGCAGCATTTCAATAATATCTAATTTCTTAAAAATAAAATTAGAATAAATGCTGATTCTTCAGAGCTTGATTCAAAATTTGGTATTAATTTTTTGCTATATGCTTCTATTATTTTTAACTTCCTGTAATTTTCTATTTCATAAGATATGTAGTGGGCACTAATAATAATTCAGCGTATCTCACTGAAGCCATTGGTTCAGTTTTATTCTTCTACATATACAAGGAATATTAATACTTATACTAATATGAAAATGATTCAAATATACTATTAATATCTATGTAACTATAATTAAATTTTCTGTGGAGTAATTTATAATATCACAATTTAATTGATGGCTCAAGTAAACTCAATCCAAAAAGCTCAAGTTTTCTCCTAAATAAACAGATGACAGATGTTTGAGCTTTGGATTTTTGAAAATTTTTCAAATTGATTTTTAAGACGTTTAAACTGAATGTTTACTGAGCAACTGAAAATAATTGCATAGCATACAGGTATTGAAATAGTGATTGCTGAATTGTCATCAAACTTTTTTGTTTATTGTAGTGATTTATTTGTTATGACAGCAGTTATGGATGACCAGAACTGTAAAAAACTTCCCAACTTCATGATATCAAACTACCTGACCAGCCTTGAGAATCAAACTATTCTAGAAAAAAAAGGAAAAAGAAAACACTGTAGCAAGGTTACAATGTTCTTTTTTTCTAGAATAATTATGAGAGTTAATTGTTGTCATCTTGAGTAAAGATCAACCAGTTTGATTTTTGCCACTGCATTTACTGTAATAACTAAAATGTACTTATGAAGTACATTTTAGTTGAGTATCATTATTTTACTGTCAAACATTTACTGCAGTTTTAAACTTTAAATACTAAACCAACCTCAAGGGAACTTTAATCCAAATAATTTTTAATGATTTTGAAATAATTTAAACTAATTTTAGCGCCATCTCGTAATTATAATTACGAGATGGCGCTAAAATTAGTTTAAATTATTTCAAAATCATTAAAAATGCGTTATAAATCAAGGGATTAATGAAGGCAGATTAATCAGGATTACTGCAGTTTTATTTATTCACTTTTTTTAATCATTTAAATGTTGTTAGAATTTTAATTATTCTAGCATTTTTACCAGATAGTAATGGTTGTGTAATATTGTTTTTCTATTACAATGTTTAGCCCATCTTTATATGATTTATGGCCATTTAAATTGTTTTTATTAAACATTTTGTCTTTTGACTATATTTTTGCTGCTATTATACAGTAAGATCCCACTTAATGCTGCTCAATTTAATGTTGTTTCAATATATGGTTTTTTTTAATTCTATATTTTTTTATTGATTGACTTTGGCACAGTTTTTCAAACCATTATGCTCACATAAATCTGAAATCACACAAATTGTTTGCTTTGACATTCCTATGCTGTCTCGCAGTGTGTTTGATATCAGTGCAGTGCATATGAAAGTGCTGAGATCACAGTTCATATTTATGATTGATCATCAAATATTGTTTTACAATAATAATAACAATTATTCCATTTTAGTTTTAACCTGAATGCTGTCATTTCAAACTATAGTTCCTTGAAGTTAGTACATTTTTCTTTCATCAACATTTTTTCATTGTTTATAGTTTACTGAATCTGATTGCTGCCTTTTGTTCTTAAAACTTTATTTTTTAATTTTAAGAATTTTTTTATGAATGATTTATGAATACAAATCAGTATTAGCAATAAAAATGTTTAATTAATGTAATGCAATAGTAGTAATAAATGTTACAAAGTAAAATAAAAATAGTACATATATTTTTTATTCACTGTCCTGTTTCACCTATCCCCATTATTTATATGTTAAGATGACCTTGGTTAATGCTTTTTCATTTAGTGCTTGGTTTTTTGTAATATATCTGTGTTAAATGTGGTTTTACTGTACTTATTACTTTGTTTAGTTTTATCACAAGTTATGTATTTGAATGTTATTTTCCTTTTTACAAGATCCTTTTATCTGCTGTTTTTGTTTTTACAACTATTGTGTATGAGTTTCTGAAAACATATTTTTCGGCAACTCTAATTATTGTATATCCTCGACCAATAGAACTAGACTTTGTTCATCAACAAATTTACAATACTTACTATCTAGAAATCAACTTTTAACAACAATGGTTAACTGTTGGCACTTTTGGAGATCGTGTAATTAAATAACTTCTTTATATTGTAATATATATTATCATTTGCTTAAAGTATATTGTCTGAATTTATAATTCTGTTAATTTTTATAAATAATGTTGGATTTAATCTAATTGTAATTGAATGTAAAAATGACTATATAATGAACTAAAGTTTTAATAGAATAACAAGCCACTTTACACTTTTCGATAACATAGTTTAAACAAATGTTTGTTAAGATTAAGTAACATAATAATTTTAGTTTCTTGTAGAAAGCTTGTTTTAGTTAAATAAAACAATTAAAAGCTTAATGAAACTGATCAAGAAAACTGTTTTTGAATGACTTTTTGATTGGGAGTATCATTGAAATTTTATATTTAATAAACACACAAATAATACCTGATAGAGGAGAACCAATGCATCCAATGATAGAAGGTATTAGTCCTGAGAAAAATAAATCACTAAAGTTTTATTCTGACAGTTTTTTGCTTTGACACCTAGGATTGAAGTTTGATTCAAATGTTCTCTTTAATTTAATATGATTGGTTAAGTTAAAAATTGAGAAATTTTTAACAGTTGGCATAGAACTTGCCTATCCTCAATCTCCCCTGTAATATTTTTCTAATTTGTTTCCATTGCTGGATTAATCATCAGTTTATCTTGTATTCATTAATATTTTTGTCTTCAATCCAATTTTATTCAACAAAAAACATGAAGAAAATTTATAGCTTAAGTATGTTTATGGGTTTCATTTTAAATTATAGCCTCCCATTAAAGTTAGAATTAATTTAAATTTTTAATTTAGTTTTATTCATTACTTTCCTTAGTTTTATTATTTATGGCTTCAATTTGTCATATCTTAGTTATTTGTATTATTATATACATGTTCTTAGCAATAAATATTATATTTTGTTATAGAAAATAGTTTAATAGAATGATTGCAACTGCATTCTCCCTTATACTCTAGACCTCTGACCTCTTATCCATTTTTCGGGCCATCACCCTGATATACATTTGTCTAAACATTATTCACTTTTGCTCCAGCATGGTAAATATTTATCAGGTCTAAACTGCTCCAAGTATCAGGACTTGATGTTTCACTCTTAAATGGGAATATGGATCACTTTTCTACTCCTGCAGACTCCACCATAATATAGTTGTAAAGCATGTGTGATGCAGAAATCTTCTAAAAAAAGTTGAAATGAAAAAATGTTAGAGATTTCAGATATTAAAAATTCTCACAATAGTTTTTCTGTTTTTAGTAGTTACTGAATTTTGACATGTTGTATTTAATAAAAGGCTGTGTTAAATACAGCATGAATTTCATGTTTCATCATTTCATTTATCAAATTAACTTATATAGTTGAATTCATGTTGTTCTGTTGTTTATAGCTTTGCAATATTCTGAGAAAAAATTAACAGCAGAATAAGACAATAAACTTGTATTTAACTGTGAAAGGAAAAAAATTTAAAATTCTTGCAGTTTAAACTGTTATCAAAAATTACTAACTTTTTATTTGATGATTTTCAATTTTATCAGTCATCAATGTATAATTTTCATTTGATTAAAATATTAATTTTATATTTCTCTCATATTTATACTAAATAGTAATAAATTTTCTTATCAAAAATGATGTTTTAAATAAAATATCCATTTAATAATTCAATTGACATAGATTTAAGCTATATGATGCTTTGAATCTAATGATTCATATAGTAAAATCTGAGAAATATGCAATTATAAATATTAAAATAAATTTTTAATTTATTCTAACATTCAGTAATTACAGTACTATAAATCAGTGGTTCTCAACCTTTTTTTCTGTTGAGGAACACATTTCAATATATTAAAATTTGGCAGCACACCTAAATATTTTAAATAATAATTAAAATTCGTTGTTAAATCTAAATTAACAGATATATTGTATTTATTCTTATTTATTACATTCAGATTACAGACATAATCGTACACGGGATCATTAAATAATTAAGCTATAGCGCCACCTGCTGATTTTATTTTTTTATAGAAACTATAAATTTTAAAATTTAATTTTTATTCCTTAATTTTTAAATTATGAATAATGACAAAAAATTTTGAATTCCTTAATTTTTAAATTATGAATAACGACAAAAAATTTTGACTGTCACAGAAATTCGAGGGTTAGATTTTTCTAACAATACTCTATTTATAGGAATCGGTACAGTGATCCACCTACAAAAGGGACATCCAGCCAACCACGTTTCGCTATTACAATACTGTATATATGAATATATTCATATATTTATAGTGCTTGTTATTGTTTTAGAGATAAATAAATAATCAAATTTTTGTTGCAAAATTATCAAATTTTATATTTATGATTGGCTATAGGACTATTTTATAAGATTTTAAAATAGTCCTATATTTATGATTGGATTTTTCTCATCTTTTTATATAATCCATGATGTGAAGTATTTTTCCAACAAATAGATGTGAAACAAAAAATTTAACTATAGAACTACTAAAGATATTATTTTGTAGATCTTATCTACATGCAAATCCCATTCATATATACAAGTGCTCCTCTACTTACATCATGGATTGGGAAAAAATCACAAATCCAAAATGACTGACTATAATAATAATAATAATAATAATAATAATAATAATAAATCTTCCAATATCATAAAATCTTCTGGAATTAAACCTGGATCTTCCAGTGGTAAGCAATTGCTTTATTAAAAATTAGTAAAGTATTTATAGCCAATATGCTATGAAAATAGGCAAGTTTGGAGTATTGTAAGAGCAATCATAACATCAGATTATAAGTCTAATGATATGTAGGGAAGCTCCTGCTCTTTTCTGATTACAGTATTATATATATAGATTATTCTAGCCCATATCTACAATTTATAGGTTTGCAATATATGCATTAATGAAACAAGCATAGCTTCAAACTGTGCAAACAAGCTATTAACATGCTAGAACATAACTCTCGTTTGAATATTTTCAGTTGGGATTGTAAAAGTTGTTCTGAACTTTTAGAATAAATATCCAGAAAGATCAGTTTAATAACAACAAATTTAGAGTTGCTTTTCTAAGTTTTTAATTTCAGAGGATATCCAGATATTAGTCAGTATCAATAATCCTGAGGATGTACTAGGCCTTTCTAGAATTTGTGATTTGAGATGGTCCTATGCATTTTTCCAAGCTTCAGCATTACTGTCATTCACCATACTGTCAGCATGTTTTGATCTGTGTTAGTGCATGTTTCAAATTTACCCATGAAAAATATACCTGCATTTAGATATGATTTATATAAAAGAATAAAAATTTTTGTCTTCAAATTATTTTTGAAAAAATGATTTGAAGACATTTGATCAATTTTTTGTGAAAAGCTTGTCGGAAAGTATTTATTAAATAAAAAATATATTAAATGTGTATAATATTTGTTTGTTTGCAGATCACGATCCCGTTCTCGTTCCCATTCTCCTCAAGAAAATGACCAGAATAGATTAAGTGACAAACAAGATCAATCTCCAGAATGTCCTGCAGATTCTGATGATGATAGAAAGTCTCCAGAATAAATACTGTCAATTTTCTGATATATGTATGTTTTATTAAAGTGTATACCTGCACAGTCATTTGTGAAAATATATTTTGTTCTTAATTGGTGTTTTTTTTATGTAGTAACCAGTTTCGATTAATGGAAACAAATGGTTAGTTTAAACACTTTGGCTTTTTACAGCATAAAGAATAAAGTGACTGTTTTTAATAAATTGTCTAATTATGTACTTATATACATCTACAGGCACTTCTGCCAGTGAATCATATACTGGACTATAAAGCAACATATCTTAATACCGTATATAAAGATTTTAAGTAATTAAACACTTATAAATACGAAATATACAACTGAAACTAAAAAAAAAAATGTTTTCAAATCTTTATTATAATATATATATACAAAAATATACAATAGAAATTGATTTCTGTTTACAAAATGTTGTATTACAAGGATTATTTGGTTTCATTCGTAAACGTTTTTTCCATTGGCAGGAAGACCTTGTGACTGTCTCCAACAAGCTAATCGATGTTCAAACCATATCTGAAAATTTCAATCGAAATGTTGAAAAAAACATTACATATATATCGAACTACAGTATTTAAAAAATTATATGAATTTATACCGGATTATCAGTATATAAAATTCATTTTAAAAGCTAGATTGATTGTTCTAAATATATCTGACACAATCTCATTTTGAAATCTAGTTAATTTTTTAGATGACGCGCAAGTTAATCTCTAATCAAATAAATCTGTTGTGTTTTATGCATCTTTTCAAAATTATATTTTCTATACTAGACTCCCGATGACACAAATTTTGCTTTAGGCTTAAATAGCAGTGACAAAGAAAAATATTTACTGAATGATGTCAAATATATTTAACTACAATTGCCATTACATCAACGTTTCGTTAAATTTCACACTATCAAATAATCGCCTGAGATCAACACTTCTAAAATAGCATTTGATTTATCAAAATAATGCTTAGACTTGCATACTTTAAATTTATTTCGATTTAATTTTTGACATTAAACTTTTCGTTAATGTTATTTTTATGTCAAATTTTGACCCACCTTGACTTCCATCGGACTTAATCCAACTTCAGCTGCGAGAATGACGAGATCGCTAGGATGGACATTCTTATTCTCCTGAAACACTTTTTCCAATTGGCGTTCCTGGTAAGTTTTTGTGAGAGGAAGTTTATAAGCAGGCGACAACTGAGCGTGAATAGCAGACATTTGGAATTTCTCCCGCCGTACCCGTCATCTGCCTTATAAATGCCACCTGCTGATGACGTCGAATAACCTTGGCACCCTGCCCAGGGTCGTTATGACATCACGAGACAAGCCGGTAGCCAGGGTCGCTATTTCACTCCCCCACTCAACCTAATTTTCCTCTTCGTTCCGCGCCTTTTCCTTATATGGCGTTATCGAGGGTGTTTGTTATTTTATTCGTTTAGCGTAAACGGCCTTTGAAATTTCGCGCATTCTTTGCAAATCGTACGGAAAGTTACAATAGTTGTATAATAATGCAAATGTTTCGTATTTCAGTGTTAAACAAAAATTATTCAGTTTAATACAGTTTATTTGAAATTTGCATGAACTTGAACCTCCAACTTTGCGCTTCGGATTGATTGCGTTTCATCTAAAAGTGATGAATACTAGTGACAGAATGATACTTTACGAATATGTTAACAGTTTGATCGTGTATCTGTACTTTATTCAAAGCATCGCAAAGCAATACTCATTACTGTCTTGCGACAGTCTTCATCTGCATGCTAATTTGCTCTTTAATGCTTCTTTCACAACTAAATTGCTATGTATACAATTATGAAATGCAAAGCATTGACCCTATTCTAAAAGTTGTCGACCTCTTGATAACATATTTAATAGCGCTTTCCTAAACATAAATCGAACAATTCGGAGACTCGGACTAAAAAACGAATTTGGCATTAAATACAGAAATTACGAGAGATCATAGTGTACAAAAACATCAAGTCTATGATGTCAAAAAAGGATAAACTGCTACTTTTGGCCTTTATCCAGTTTAGCAACATGTATTCGAAATTAAGTTTAATTAGTAACTAAACTTTTGAACTTAGTTCTTTAATTATTAAATGAAAACAAGATGCTTAAAAAAAATAAGAATTCTGGAATATGAATAAAAAAAAATGAACGAAATTAAATTTTAATAAATTTAATCATGCTGAACTATACAACTTCACGGGAAAATGAGCCAAATTTTTCTTGGATGAGAGCCAAGATAGTTTAATAAAAAAATCTTTAAATTTTAATAAATTTAATCATGCTGAACTATACAACTTCACGGGAAAATGAGCCAAGATAGTTTAATAAAAAATTTGTCTTCATAAATATTTTGAATTTATTAAATATTTGGGAATTATTAGGAAACACTATATATAAATTTTAAAATGTGTGATTTTGCAGGTGTTTAAAAATGGAATACGCATTTTCCTCTATCGAAGGTCAAATAATTGATATTGCATAACTTTTGGGAGGAGCCACTTACCATAAGTATATATTGTATAACTAACAGTCTCGAAAGCAATAAAATGAATTTATGTATATATATATGTGATAAATAATAAAGCATAAAATATTTGTATTCGAATTATCAAAAAACATTTTTTTCCAATACTTTTTATTGATAAAATTTTTCAAAAAGCACATTTCTCATTATTACGAACCCGTTACAAAGCCAACTAATATATAAAAATAAAAACATCTGTTTACCATAAAATTGTACATAAAGTTCTAAATGCATATATCATCACATTTCTACAATAAAATTTAAAGACAAAAGTTTAATATTTAGCTTAATATAAGGCACATTATTTAAAAAAAAAAGTCTATGGAATTCCAATTTAATGTACTTAATTTTGGCATAACAATTCATATGTCGGAAGGCACGATAAATTTTGTATAATGATTAAAGTTTAATAAATTTTGAATTTCTAGGAACATATTCAAATGGGTCATTGCCATCTTAATGACCGAGAACACCTTTCAGTATACAGTACTGTAATCGGCTTGAGCTTGAATGCTGTATTGACAACTCAATAAAAAACTAATTAGAAATTGAAAAAAAAACCTTAATTCCACTAATAATAATTTCAATTTGTTAAAATTATTAATTTGATATTCAAATACTTTAGGGAACATCCATTAGTATATTAAGAAATATAACTTTTTAAATTTTTGGCACGCCAGCAGAAAAAGGTTCGCCAATGACCTAGGACCTAGGTCATTTATGACGATTAATGACCTAGGAGAGGGAGGGATCATGAAAATTGTGACGTCACATTGCAAAAATTGTTAGACATTTCTATGATTATACTTATTCGAAAAATAAAAATTTTAATGGAAAATATTTATAAATATAAGTCATGAAAATTGTGACGTCACATTGCAAAAATTGTTAGACATTTCTATGATTATACTTATATTTATAAATATTTTCCATTAAAATTTTTATTTTTCGAATATTTGTTGTACATGCAACTAATGCAAGACATACGCTATACTTTGTATATATTATATAGTTAGTTGTTTGACGGTTTATTTTATTAGAACTAGTTGTATGCTTTATTACATATAATTTCTATTTTTAACTATTTTTATGCATTTTTCCTGATTTTTATAAAAATAAAAAAAACAAAGGTGGAAGGGGGTCAAAGTGTTCGAAATAGCGTGGTGTAGTTTAAGGATCCCTTAGTAATAGCATTCTGCACATCTCAATTATTATGAAAAAGTATGACGTTCATAATATAAAATTCTATTATTTTTCATTTTATATATTGTGAAATTAGTTTGCCTGATAAAGTTCCATTAGTTTGGAATCCATGTTTATTAAAACATTAATTTTTATTATACACACAAAAAGTTCTTTAATTTTTTTTTTTTTTTGGAAATCCATAAGTTTATTCTAATTAAGAATATAATAATATATATAAATTGAAATACCAAGATTCGAAATAAAAATAAATTATGCAATTAAAAATAGATACGGAAGTAAACTAATATGTTACGAACTTAAATAGGTTTGCAAGAAATACAGAAAGTGGTGCTCGCAATTATCAACGTCACGCCAGATATAGATTGTTATACGTTTTAATTAAAACATGCTATTGTTTCTTTAACTTGTAAATAAGCTAGTTCTCTTAAATATCCAGTTTGCTAGGATCATGTTAACATTCACATATAATTTAATTTAAAAATTTTTTCTTAGCTTACAGTAGGAACTTTGAATATTTAAGAACTTATTAATGTCTGATACACTGCATTTATGTTTGTATAGCAACGCAAAAAAATCAACTTTTTAATTCAAACACATGAATATATTTATTTTCATATTATATGTCAGATGTAGAATGTTTTCTATAGTATTGACGCATATTTAAAATTGTTACACATCTTGTCTTCGGTACATTTAGGTAGAAAAAATTACAAACTGATTAATAATATCGCATTTGTATGCGGAACCCTTAGGCTATGCACGTACTTTTAAGATGTCGAAATAGAAACGTGTTTATTAAAGCATCCGAAAAAAGCATGGCTACATATTATAAAAAATTCATTAGGATCATTAACAAAATCAATGCGAAAAATATAAAATATTCATATATCACAATATGAAGTATATAAATAAAAATTTCGTGCACTACATCATCTGAAAAAGACTATTTATATATTTATGAAATAAAAGAATGCATCTAACCGAAGTACTTAAAATTTTGTTAGTAAATACTAAAAACAGATCAAAAAACATTATATTGACGTAACATTAGCAAAAGTTGAAAGACCGGTTAAGATATCTTAGTTTAACGTCAGATACAAGAAATACATTACAGTACCTAGAAGAGGCGCTTTACAAGAAAAATAATAATAATTTTAGTATTACCAGATGAAGCCATCATTATATTAGTTTTACCTTAAAGAAGTTTGATGCTATTAATATATTTATAAAAAAACAAATATCATGATTTATATGACAAACATTAAAAATTACTGACAAGCTCTAATTAATTAAACACTAGAAACTTTTTATATATATTATTGTATTAGTAAACCTATTTAAATTTGTAACGTTTGACTTACTTCCTGTATCTATTTTTATATTTTTAACTTACTTTTATTTAAAATTTTGCAATTTAAAGTTATCATATTCCAAATTACATATTAGAATGTTATATTTAGTAAATCAGTCCATCATTAATTATACTGTACATCTGAAGACTCTATATAGAATCATTGTTGTTCATTATAAACTTACCGAAGTTGTTAAAAAATAATTTTTTTTCTTATTTCTCATACATTTTAAAATATTAATTTACAAAGAATTCTATACAATTCAGCTCCATGAGATATTAATTAATAAAAACAGTACTGTTTTTTCCAGTATTTATTTCATTAAAATCCAAATCCTTAATATTCTTGATATCTTTCAATAATATCTATCACTTAGGCCTCCCAAATGAGTTACAAAAATATTTTAAATAATTCAAATTTATATTTTATATAACTTAAAACTATTAAATTATACAACATAAAATTAAAAATTATACAACATAAATTTCTTGTATTTAAAATTATCACTATTCTAAATCTCCTGAGTTTCTTAAAACATGTAAATGATCATTTCCACTTTAATCACTTTTTGTCATAATTTATCACAGATAAAAAATTGAACAGAATACAAAATATTTTAATTTAAAATGAAATAAAAAATATAATAAGTAAAATATTACCACTATAAATTAAACTAAAAAATTATAATATAAGAATTCTTGAAATTCTAAACATAGGGAGATTCTAATACAGGGGTTCCCAAAGTGCGGCCCGCGATATCAGATCATCCGCCATCTTGAATTCATAGAAATAATTTACATTTTTACAAAAAATAAAATTTATCATATTATAATTAAAAATTGTTCAGCTAAAAAAATACGTGTATAAGTGTTTCCAAACATGTTTCCATTATTTGGAAGCACTTATATACGCGAAAAAACTTTCTCAATCACGAGTATTAATAAGTCCAAATTGAGATCAAAATTAACTGATGAACATTTAAAAGCGGTGTTATGAATACATTCAACCGACTTAGAACCAAGGCTCAATGATATTATTAAAAGAAAGCAACTGCACAAGTCATTCACTTCAGATTGATGAATTTATTATATTTTTCTTTCTTTATTTGAATTACTTAGTTATTTTTTAAATTATTTTTGAAATGTGTTATTTTAAATAGTTTGAAATAAAAAATAATTATTGTCATAAATAAAGAACGATTATGCTATAAAAATTAGTATAAATGTTTCCCTTGTGTGCAACTTTTTATCGATTTGAACATTTTTTTTCCCATAACACTTTTTTTGGCCCGCCAAATATTTTGGAATTTACAATTTGGTCCACATAGGCAATACATTGGGAACCCCTGGACTAATATATCATATTATTTTACAAATAAAATTTTAATAAATAACCTGAAGTGGATTAATATTTATAACCATTTTGGAAAAAATTTTTTATCAATCATATAACAGATATATTTATCATAAAATGTTTGCCATATGTTTTAAAGTGACCAGATGTTTTATGTTGAAATGTGGGATCTGTCCAAATAAAAAAAATGCTTAACACATTTATGAGGACATCATTTTCTTAGTTTATTTTAGTTGTGAGTCATTAAAATATCTTGGATCCATCTTTTTATGCATTTATTAATATAAAAATTACAAAAAAAACACATGCTTCTAATAAATTAATAAAAAAAATTAAAAACATTCTTCTTTTCATAACAAAAAATTGACTACAGAAAATAACAGTCTCAATAAAAAATATCAAAAATGACTATATAGATACAATTATCAATAATATAACGAATAATATTGAATAAATAATAATATTATTTATATGTTTTTTTTTTCAGCGTGAAATTTTTAATAATCATTATTTGAAATATTCTTATAAAATTTTTCACAAGAATTGGAAAAATTGCTCTTAATTTGTAATATTTCTTTCAATGTTCCTGTTCTCAACTGCTTTTTTTCTGAGGTTTAAAACTTATTCACCACTAAAAAAACTTTCTGTTGCACCATTGGTGCTTGGCAGGAATATTATTTTCTTAATATTCCTGAATGGTATGTTGTTTGTATCAAAGTGATTAAATATGTCTATCCACCTTGCATCAGTGATGTACACTGAGTGGTAAATACTGCATATCCTTTCTTTCTTTAAATTTGAATTTTAAATTGAGAATTTTTGTAACAGCTCCATAATAATATTTTTATTATTTTCAATACTTGTCACATTCAAATAGAAACATTTGTTACCAGTTAATAACAATACCATTATCTAGTATGAAGTAGAGGAAACAGCAACTTTGTGCCATTGCGAAAATGTTAAAAAGGTTACATGTCCAATCCGGGACAGTTTTCATTGTGGGACAAATAACTCAAATCTGGGACAGTCCCACATAATCCAGGATGTCTGGTCACTTTACCATATGTATATTTGTAACAAATAATAAACTACAGATAGTTCTCAGTTTGAGTTCTTATTTTATAAGTTCCTGCATTAAGAGTTTTCAAGATTCAGGTATAAAAAATTAAAAACAAACATTCATAAATACAGTATTTAAAACATGTACATAATTATTCGTAACAGAGATTCCATTATCTGTTACAAAATGAGAAAAATCAAAATGATGAAACAAGAAATGGAAATAACACATTCTCTATTCACCATGGTTTTATTGGAACATTATATAAATAATCTTCATTTCTGGATTGTGTTTAAGGCTCATCTATATAAAAGCTGATCTAGTGATCTGTCAGTGAATATTTGTATGACAAATAATCTCATTATTATAATAATTAGGGAAGCTTGATTTTAAAGGCTGCATTTTTAATTCTTTAAGTAAATAAATCATTGTTTAATCAAACTGCTGTTTTGTTGGCTTTTACTTAGCATTATTAAGATCAAAATTTTATTGTTAAGAATGTAACTCCTGTTTTAACATTATATCTATGGGAAATAAATATCTGCTTTACAAATTCTTACTTTATGAACACATTCCAGGAATGAATTAGGTCATAAAGTCAAGAACTACCTATACAATAAAATATTTGATTTTATATTAATTGTAAAAATGCATATTTTGATCACAAAATTCAATTAATTTTTAAATTTATCAATATTTAATAACAACACAAAGAAAATTAATAGTTGAATATTTGTTATATTTTGAATATAAAATTTTCAAATCGTAAAAATACTATGAAATGAGTTAGGTAATTCATTTGTTTATAATTGACTTTTCAATCAAATGAATTTTATAATTTGAATTAATTCAAAAATATTAAATTAAAGCATAATTTGAATATAAAATTATATATTATTATTTTTTTTAATTTGAAGTTTTTATTAATGAAGAGTATTATTATTACTGAAAGAAGGTATGATCATTACAAGAGAATTTTGATCATTAAAAAAATATTAAACTAAAAACTTTCTGAAAGATTCAAATATTTAAATAGTCCAATGAATCCCTTATCCATAGTTTCACTTAACTGCAATCCAAAAATATTTAAAAATTCAGAAATACAGTAAACATTCATATTTTAAGTTCATCTCATCAACACACAATATGATGATAATTTATCATCATCACATTATCACAAGAAGAGTGAATACAAAACAATATTTTAGAGGGGGGAGAGAGAGAGAGAGAGACCACATTTTCATAACTTTTATTATATACTAAGAGTCATATAAGAATACCTTGTATAAATTTTTACCTTGAACAGGAAAAGAGAACTGGAACAAACTTTATGGAAAACAAAAAAAAGTCATTGAATTCTGTACAGAGACTGAGCTTTTGACATAGAAGAATATTTTCTTTTCTTGTGACATAATGTATTTATCCTCCCAATGAACTATAATATGTCAAGAAATATAATTGTGTAAAGTAGGGGTAGGCAACCTCCAGCCTGCAGGCCACATTATTTTATTATATCTAATACCAATGCTATGTATACTTACATATCTGTACCTTCTCTTTTTTAAATAAATACTATTATTATCAATTATTTTTGTTTTGGCCCATGGCCCACCATAAATTTTTCTATACGGCCCCCTACAAAAAAAAGGTTGCCTACCTCTGGTGTAAAGAATTCTCTCTCTGGTGATTGACCATCATCTGTTCTAATAAATTTATGTTTTAACAAACTGCGATTGTCTGAAGTCATTTTGTATTTGGCACACTAATGTTTTCTCACTCTTATCCACAGGAAATTCCACATACCACAGTCAGGCTAGACTTGTAGTCCCAAAGTTTCACATAATTCATATAAACCTCTAATTTAAAATGAAAGGTCAAAAAATTTTTGATTTTCAGTCAACTTTTTTTATAAAGTAAAAATCATTTATTATAAGAATTTGTTAATACTGACAACTAATAAAATATTATATAATTTCAAGAAGTTGTTAAGGATCTCTTATTCTATGATTGTATGATCAGTCAAACTGGTGACTTGGAAAGACTTAGAAAAAATAATAAAATATAAAATTGTGTTATTCGTATATATTATCTTCTTTTCTAATTGTTTCCAAATTGATACTCAAAATTATAAAAGCCATGTAATGGTTTTCTCTATTGCAATGCATAATTGTGAAAATTGGACAATAAAGATTTGTAAAAAAGACAGGTTGAAATGTAATGCTGAAAGAAGGATTTTTAATATAACACAACTAACAACTAAAAAAATAAATTATGAATGAATGAATCCTTCATCATATCAACTCAAAATTTTCATTAAAAATTTAAATCAAAGAATTGAGGATATTATTAGGATGTATCATATAGAAACAAAAATTCACTGCAAATGATAATATTAGAAAACATCTGTTGAAGGCAACAAAAAAGAAGATCAAACATAAGTACAGGGGTTTCTGACTTGCAACTGGATTATGTTCAAAAATTTTGGTTGTAATTCAAATAAGTCATAACTGGGAACATGATTTTCCATAGGCACAATGCTATAAATGAGGTTACATTCCCCAACCATCAGAACTCAGAATATTCAATATTTTTTTAAAAAGTATTAGCATACAGTATTTTTTAATAAATGTTGTTTATTCTTTAAAATAAGAAAACTATATTTCCTGCCTATCAGAACTTTATAAAGTAAAACTAAAGAAAACACAATGTAAAAACAAAAATGAAATGCTAAAATTATTTTCCTGTGTCCAAATTTTTAATGTTGGTTACATAGTAAAGTAGTCGTTTACCACCCTGAAGAATCCAGATTCACTTCATGGTCTCACATAGTTCATCATAGTTCTTCATTTGTTTTTCAAGAAAAGTCCAGGCCCAACAAGGCTCATTGAACTCAATCTTTCAACCTTCCATTTGCTCTAAAAGTGGTTGTTGCCAAAAGTATCTGTTGGCAGCTTAATTCAAACTAACCCAATCAAATTTTTAGCAAAAATAAGCAATTACCATATTTTTTTAATGCTACTTCCCAATCATTGGCTATTACATAATGGTATCCATTCCAGACTCAACTACAAACTACTCACATCTTTGGTAGAGCCAGTAGAACTTCACAATAGGTAAATCAATGCCTGGGTTGGATATATCAAAAATTTTTCAAAAATATGAAATCTGATTTTCACACTTCCATGCATTTGGAATAAATTGAATGGGTCGAGCTTAAAATATTCTAAAAAATCTAAAGGTATGACGTCTGAAATTAAATATGAATACTGAATAGTAGAAATACATCCTGGAGACAACTCAGCCATTCAATTGATTTGCTGCCATTATTGCAATTATTACCATTAATACAATAACGATGTCAACTGCCATCATTATTGCATTAGGAATGGCAGTCATTGTAAGTACAGATTTTCATTGTAAATAATCACCATTGTAAGTTGTGGACCTCCTGTATAAATTCAATAAAGATATCAATTTAATCTGTAAATTCTCAGCAGGTCAGATAGCAACATTATTTTTTGGAAGTTAAATGACAATCACTATACATTTGCCATGACTTGAGATATATAACAAGTGCAAAAAGAAATCTGTAATCAATATAATACTGATTCTTATTTTGGAAAATAATGTTTCTCATAAATGCAAATTTATTTGCTTGATGTGTTTCAAAAATATTTATTTAATCTTAAATACCTACTATGGAAGATATTTGAAAATTGTTGTAGCTAATAGATATAGCTATATCAGTTAATAGATGTAATAGAAATTAAGACTGGCTCAAAAAAAAGATTTAATTTAATTCAGATCATTGTCTTCTTCAAAGAATTCTGCCTTCAAATTTATGTATCAAATTTTAGCCACAGCTAAAAATATCAATGAAAAGCTTTCTTTGATATTTTGTTTGCAGTCTTGTGATTCTAATATTGATTCTAAGAAAAAGAGAGAAAGACAATTGCTGAAAAAGCTTTAAATTGAAGAGAGCATCAAAACACAATGCATGTGTAAAGAACACTGCAACAATACAAACTATTTTTGATTGATTATAATCTCTTAAAAGTAAATAACTTGTAATATTAAAACAATTATGGTTTGAATAATATTATTAAATTCAAAGTGAAAGTTTTGTATTGAATATGCATTTTCTATACAATCAATTTATGTGAATTTTTCAAACTTGCACCAAGTATGAAGAATCCATAATGAAAATAAGGGAAACAGATTTGCAAGTAATAAGTTTTTGCAAGCAGTCTACTAAATTTTAGTGTTAAATGAAGCATATTTTTATTCCACCAATTCCTACATATGTACTCTTTCCTACATTCTTATTACATAGTATTATTTTGACTGATAATATAGGGAATATTGCAAATTTTGTAATGGCTTATTTTATTTCAAATCCATCTAAAATTGAAAAATGAGAGGAAAGCAGGAGTATCAAAATTTAATTTCACCAGTATACTATTTATGACTGAGCTAGTATTTTCTATTTCAATTCCATTCTAAAGAAATGTTCAGAGAAAATGATAAAAATTTGCAAAAATAAATGAAGAAATAATAGAAGTGAAATTTGAGTCATGGGTAAAATTCCAAAATCAAAAAGAAATCTTCGTAAAAAATCTATCATTACTATGTTCAAAGCTTAAAGATAAATTTAAATATCATGAAAATATAATGCTTTTTTCTTTAAATATAACAGAACTTCAAATCAACAATTTATTCCTGCAAGCCAAATACTGGATTCATTATATAAACTTGAAAGGAGACTTTTTTGAAAACACAATACCAATATGTAATTAAATTCATTATTGTTATAGTCTTGAAGTTCATAGTTTATATTGCATATGTTTATAAATTATTAGAGAATTATTGTAAATGCTTTCATTCAGTTAAAACAACAAATCCTAACAATCAGAGCAAATTAAAAATCTTTCATTTAGAAGAAACTGAATCATCAATAAATTTATTCTGTTGTAATATATACTAAATTATAAATTTGGTATATATTTAAAATAAAACATGATACATAATAAACAGTTTAAAATAAAACAAAATAAAACTTTTTATTAATAGGAAAATGTTTTGGACAGTTAATTTTAATTAATATATTTAATTATTAACTGTACTTTAATAAATATTAAAAAATTCATTTATGTGCATATTGATTTCTCTTATTTAGTTGACATTAATAACAATCAAATGATGTAAATTTATTTGAAGAAAATACATTTATTCAAAGATAATTGTAAAAGTTCTTTGCTCCTAAATTATTCTGTATACAAGTAGTCTTTGACTTACGATGAACTCATACTTATAATTGTGATGCCATTGATATATTCTGCTTTGGTCAATGCAATTGATCTTGGTTTATTCCCTGACCCACTGGTCTGATATATTGGAAGCATTCTTTTCTATGTCTGATTCTTTATAAAGATAATTTATAGTCTCCTACTAAACATTAATATTGAGAAATCCGTAAATTTTGGGTTTTTCTGACTTACAATAGCAGGGTTCAAAATTTTTGAAACTGAACTCAGTCATAAATCTAAGACTATTTATTTTTCAATTAAATCAGAGCACATTTCAATTTTTTTTTCAATTATAAGTATGAGTTCATTGTAAGTCAAAGACTACTTGTATACAGAATAATTTAGGAGCAAAGAACTTTTACAATTATCTTTGTTATCAATTTTTACAATTAATACAAATACCATAATGAAATAAACTAATAATCTACCAGTTCTATATTATTAATATAGTGTACATAAGTGAATAACTAAACTGCTGGCAAAAAGTTTCAATATATATAAGTTAATTAATTTTGATATTATCACATGCTATTAATATTTTCATAGAAAGGTTAAATTAAAAAATAATATCCATTGTGATATGTAATGCAGAAAGTTCTTTATCAAATGCTAAATTTCTTTCAATGCTCAAGAATATTGAGACAAAAAAAAATCAATATTCAGAAAATATCAAAATAAATGCATCAAGCATAAAAATATTGAAGTAACAGATTAAAATATTGATATTTGTAAGTATTGATGTATCACTTGCATTCCTAAACATAGCACCATGCATTATGTTATTCAGTTACTTCTCCCAGAATATTTGTAAAGATAACCCTCAACTTATGGTAGGATTTGGTTTTGAATTCCACTATTGTAAATCAGAATGGTCATAAATCTTAAATGCCCAAAATTTATGGATTTCTCATTGCTAATGTTTATTAGGACATATACATTATCTTAATAAATATAAAGAACATAAAATTACAGAACCAGACACAAAAAAAAAATAAATGATATCAGATCATCATGTCAGGGACTCAAATCCATGGTTTTTACATATGGTCTGCATTTGCCAATCACAGAATTTACTGATTACATCACTGTCATAAGTAAAAATGGTCATATGTTGAGGACTACTTGCACTGTAGATGATGCAATATATATGTATAAACAAAATATTTCAATTTGTATCATTTTTATGTAATTTGTAATTTTTTAATCTTATATATCATTTTGCATCTTTTCATTTTATATTATTTTTGAAACATTACTATAAAGCATGTAATAGTTTTTGTATATTTTACAGAAAATCTGACTATAATCTGTAACTTAAATAAAATTTGAAATAAATAATAATAAAAATAAATGATGAATAATAGTAATGAACAATTAAATATATCTCTTTCTGAATTATAATTTGGTCATCAGAATGGAACTTCATTAATAAAGAATTTTATAATTCCATTTTTATTTAATTTTGTTCTTAAAAAAATTATGTACTAAGTTGTTCTTAGTTATAACACAGTTGTAATAATTACTAATAATTATTTCATCATTATCTGGGGAAAAAATTCATGAAAATCACTTGAAAATTATAAATTATTATTTTCTTTTAATTCATTTTTAGGTATTGCTACTGCTCTCAAACAAGCTCAGACACCTGAATTTCTTTCTTATCAGAGACAGGTTGTAGCAAATGCTAAATTACTTGCTAATCTTCTACAAGAGAAAGGTTATACTTGTATTTCAGGTAAAATATAACTATTTTTTAAAACAAGTTTTCAAAAATAGCTATATTTTTGAAAAATATAACTATTTTTGAAAGCTTTATTATTAAAAAATTTAAATAATCAATAAAAATATTTTAGGTGGTACAGATAATCATATAGTTTGGGTAGATCTTCGATCCAAAGGAATAAATGGTTCAATTGCAGAAAGAATATTAGAGGATATAGCTATAGCTTGTAACAAAAATACTGTACCTGGAGATAAAAGTTCTTTAAATCCTAGTGGGATAAGACTTGGAACACCTGCACTTACTACGAGAGGATTGAAAGAAGCTGATATTATGAAAGTAGCTGATTTTATTGATAAAGGTAATTCAAAAATACATATTAGTTTTAAAAAATTTTTTAAATTTCTTTAAAATAATATTTATCTTAATAAAATATTTTATGATATAATTAAATTTTACTTATCAAATTAAATAACGAAAATTAATTTATTCACACAAACACTTAAAGAAATACTTCAAAGCACTAACAAGCAATCCTAAATAACTTTTAAAACACATTTAATAAGAAAACCGTTTTTGGCAATTACATGCCATCTTCAACTCTTACACTAAAATTTAAATTGCAGAACAAATAATGCTTGAAACAAAGAGCTACGAAACTGGTATTATTCTAGAACAAAAACTTCTTTTATAAATTTAAACTCTTAGAATTTAAAAACTTTTGTATTTATAAATAGAAGGTTTTGCAAGAAACATAATAAATAATAATAAAAATGACAATAAAAAAAAAATTAAAAAATATTAAAAATTAAAATGAGTTCTAAAATATTGAATGTGATTATTTTCTCACATAAGTACGTTGACTTTGTCATTCTATGTAACCCTTGCTAGAGCAAATTTCCATGCATTGGAAACACTTTCTTTTGCTTTTTGTTTATCATCATCTCTTGCCTGCTTCCTTTATATGCTTAAGAAAATTTACATTGGTGCAATGATCAGGAATTTGAGTGAAAGAATTGCGGAGCATATGAGAGATATTAAGAAAGGAAATGTGACATATATAAAATTAAATAATTATTTTATTTATTTTTAACGTCAAAAGGCAAAAAAATATCTTCATTTCTAGTATTCCATAAATCGTAATGTTACACAAAATCGCTGATTATCATCTTTATTATTTTATTTATTTATTAGTTATTCATGCTCCAGACTGCCAAATATCGAATTTATAATTTACAAGCATTAAAAACAGTATTTTTAACGCGAAAAATCCACTTACTGTATCTTTATTGACTTGATTTATAATGCATGATCATACCTGAGGTTTAGACAAACCGTGTTTGCTTTCTTTGCCATTATTTTTGTATGATGCCATTTTATTTTTATTTCAGTAATGCTTGAATTCAATTTATTAAACTATATTATTAAATTTAAGCTTTTATGCTAAACTACTACTACTACTATTACTACTGTACCGAATTTCGCGAAGATAAAATAACAACAGTATGCCTCCTAATGCCATCTGTCGGCAATAAAAACAAACAGTGGATCAAAAAATAAAAAAATAAAAATAAAAAATACATAAACTCATTTAATATAAACTTTTAACAATCATTAAATGTGTCGTTATTAGAGATATGTATAAAATTAATATAAAATTTTCAATTTATTTATGTATGCATCGATATTTCTTAACAGGTTTCTATGTCGCCCTTGCATTCTTGGGCACCATGTGTTCCTCAATCTATTTTGGCCAGTACAGGCAATGTGACGACGGGTCACAGGACGCCAACCCCGTGCAGTGATAATGACTGCGACATCCCTCTTAACCTGAGCAAACCAAAAACTTGCTCTGGTGGTAGTACTAGCAGCAGGTAAGTTGTTTTATTCTGATAGAAGGGGAGAAAAAAATGTATCGATTAATTTTCTAACTATAGGAGAAAGAAATGCCATAAGAGAGTAGAAGATTGTGATTTCTCTATCGAAATAAATTTTTATAAATTCGGATTTAAATTAATGAAGGGGCCATGCATAAGTGCATAACACGTAAAGTTATCGCTTTATATACGAGTAAAAACGCGTTTAAATCAAGAAAATTAGCGATTTAAATAGAGTTCATTAAAGTTAATACAATAAAAAGGAAAATATAAATTTAACACATATATTATCTATAAATATCATCATCATCATCATCATTTGGAAGTTTAAGAAAGAACTTTAAAAATATCTACAACTGCTGCTCATTTTCTGGAAGATTGACATAATTAGTCACTTTGCCTACAATTTATTGGAAAAAATTGACATTCGCTTTATATTTATTCGCGATATTGAATGATGGGTCATACCCTTAGAATACTTTGTAGAAAGAAAACTATCAAGAACTGTTGTTAGTAGTAGAAATATTCCATAAGCAATATAAGCCTATACAAGAGTAAATTTGGATTCGCATCATTAATAAATTTCGTAAAACAGCAGAGAAAAATAGCATAATTTTTTTAACATAAAAATAAATAAATAGGTCCTATAGTCATAGAATATTTCCCGAAATTCAATCTTAGCTTTGTTAATTTATTTAATTTTTCTGCTATTTTTATATCGTGTCATAGCTTCTCTCTATATTTAATCATACTTGAATTAATTCTAATTATTTAATATTATTTATGGTTCATTCTGACATTTTGATAATATTCGACTACAGAGACACCTTGCGGCAGCCTCACAGAAACATGACTACAGCCCTAGCAAAGAGATCATATGAGTACAATATTAAAGTCGATTGGGAAGATGCTAAAGTAATTAAGATATTTGACGCAAAAGAACTTAGTGTAACAGAACTTAACAGAACTCCGTTAAGCCACCACCATCCCTGACTGCCAAGAAATTTTGCAGAATGGATCTTCTCTATGTTAATGGAATAGACGCCATCCACCATCTGCCAATACAAATGTCTAAACAAATATTCCTTTTGGTATTGTATTTGTTCTCATTAATCCACCAGGGATGATTTAAATCCCAAAGTTCATCAGTACTGTATATACAGTTTTAAAAGCTCTCTGGATTTATTTGTAACCAGCGGGTGGGAGAGATGAAATTAACAGTTAATCATGTGTCTCTTTAAGTCTGGTTCACATCTAGGTTGTAGAAAATTTAAAATTGTAATAACTAAATTGTTTCCATTGCATACCAAGCAAATAAGGACTCTGTACAGTAAGTACAATGTACATTGTAAAACACAATGTACACAATCTTTTCAATTCATTGAAAAGATTTCAATGAATTGAAATTGTGTGAATATACATTGGTTTTCAATGTATATTCACACAATTGTAAACCACATTGTGAATATACATTGTAAACAAATGAATATACATTGGTTTACAATGTACATTGTAAAGTACAATGTATATTGTAAAACACAATGTACTGTAATGTACAATGTACAGTAATACTGTATAAAACACAATGTACACTGTACATTGTGTTTTACAGAGAACTCAATGTAGAGAATCAGAACAGCAGTTGGACATGTTTTTCTATATAGTACTGTACTGTAAGTATAGTTTTTTTAGAAATGTTCAGTTTGGATGCTAACTATAAATGTACTGTATTTTATATTAAATTTAATAAATTCGGAGTTCATTTTCATTTCTATACCACACGTAGTATTTGTACATATATGGTATGTTTACTACACTGTAAAATATACAGGTTTTTAGAAATTATAAGTTTGGATGCTAAATATAAATGTACTGATATTAAATTTAATAAATTTGGAGTTCATTTTCATTTCTATACTACACACAGTTTTGATAAACCGCCAACCCCAATTATCCGCCAAAATTGTCCCCAAAACGGATAGTGATATCTTATTGAGGTTTGACTATAATAAATAAGTGAACTATTTATAGACAAGAAAATAATCGCCTACTTTAAATTAGTCTTTATTTTATCAAATTTTTATAATTTGTGTATTGTTAGATTCAGCATTCACCAGAATGAATGTTTAAAGATGATCTCATTTTAGTTAAAGTAATAATTTAGGGTAGCAAAAAATTTCATTATTATTTTTTTGGAATATTGAATAGCATGGTGTTTTAAAGTTTCTCCACATTGATTTCAAAATTGAGTTTTGTATAATTTTAAAATAGAAAACAACAGTTTTTTTTAAATAGCGCTTAGTTTTTTAAGTAATAATATTGTATAATGTATCATTTTAAAAGTTTTTTTAAAGTTGATTTTCAAAAAATGTTTATACATTATATTTTTAAACATAGAGAATTTTCTTAAAAGCTATGGACTTCAGATTGTAAAAATACAAAGTGGGTTTTATGTTTATCTATGTGTAAATATGATTAAAAATTACATATAAAAATATCCATATAACATCAAATATTTTAAGTAGATAGTTTTTCTATTTAAGCAATTCTCTTTTAATTAATCTAAATTCAATATATAAATTTTAATATTGCAAATTTATTTAGGTTTACAATTGGCAATTGAAGTAAAAGCTGAAAGTGGTCCAATATTAAAGGAATTTAAAGCAAAACTTGAGGATAAAAAATTTCAAGAAAAGTTGAAAGCCTTAAAAGAAGAAGTAGAAAATTTTGCAATGAAATTCCCTATGCCTGGTTATGAAGATTTTTAATTATATCAACATTTATTTGAATGAAACAAAATGAACATACGATATCGGTCTCGGCATTCCTGCTGAACCGCTCTTCCGATCTTAATAATTAAAAAAATAAAAAATTTAATGCACACAGATCGATCAAGTTTAATTAAATCGATGATATATATAAAATTATATTTTATCTAAAAGAAAAAAAAGTTAAACTAAATTTTAAGTTTACTTATTCTGAATTTATAGGTCAACAGTTTTAGAAAAAGAATCTGGGTTATTTTAAATGGTTTACAAATTTTTACAGTCTGCTCAATAACTAATCGACTATATTTAAAATCTAGTTCAACTTTAAAAAAAAAAAAAAAAAGTAAACCGTTCTTCCAGATAGAAATTTTTGAAGATTTAAGAAAAATAAATAAATAAATTTTATAATAAAAAAATAAGCAGAACTCTCTAATAAAAGCGTTAAAATTCAGAGAAAATATTATTTCATACAGGCATCTCTCCTATAACACGTTCTCCTACAACAGGGTTTTGTTCCAACACGATTTGAAATTTGCGGAAACCCTCATATAACACGCTACTTCTACAACACGGTTTTTACTTAACACGTTTAGAAAATTACGTTCACTCTTCTATAACACACAACATTTTCGTTAATTTTTGTAAGCCCATGCTATGGACACACGATATATATATATATATAAGTTGCAACCATTGGGAAATACTTTGCTAAAATTAGTCATAAATAGAGGAATGTGAAAGAGAAGAAAAACATTTTATTCATAAGTTTTTTTTGGGGGGGTATATGCTAAGGAACGATGGTTTTATAGCGGGTTGTAGCGGGTTAGATTACAGATTTTGTAAACAGAGCAGAAGATACACAAACTTTAAACGTGGAAAAAGTTCAGAAAGTGAAGTTCATATTGTTAAAAAGAAAAAAAAACGTTTTCATTTTTAATGAACAGCGGTAAAGAAGATATTTTTTTCTTTCTTTTATGTTTCGTGTTATTAATATTCTTAATAAAAATTAAGTTCCGTATGTAGAATTATTTTTCATTGGATTTGGAACGTATCTCTCCTTTTTGTATTGACTCTGGGACTCATATAGCACGGTTTCATACAACACGCTGTTTTTCAGGAACCTATCTACCGTGTTATAGGAAGGATACCTGTGATATATTTTCTGTATTAGATTTGTATTTAAGAGTAACCAACAAAGTTTTCAATATTCAAAAATTTTATACAAAATTTATGGTTGTTTATATATCAACAGTTTTAAAATATGCAATAGGGATTCGGAAACATTAAAATGTATGATAATTTATAGTCAAAAGTTTATTACATTGATATATAACTCGAGTACTTTCGAATTATTAGTGCCAGTTGTAGTCCCACACCACAAGTTGCAATCAAGTTGGAACCCAGAGATAGTATATCACCAGGATATACACCTAATCATACTTCTTCGTCTACTTCACCTGGTATTAGCTCAGCTACTAATTTAAATTCTGCATCACCAGTATCCAGTATGGCTGCTGCAGTAGCTGCTGGATTCTTAGGAACAGCAGGAGCAGCATCATTACCAGTAAGGACAATTTTTTTTTCTCTTTTTTAATTTTCGATTTTAAATGATTGAAACTTAATTATTTTTCTTGTAAAACAGATGGCTGCACCATTTCTCACACCTTCCTCACCATACGGTTCAATCCCACCTCATTTAAGGCATTTATCCAGTGTGTCATTTGGAGGAATCGTTGGACATCCAGGTGAGAACAGTCTTATTATTTTATTAACTTTCATAGATTAATTTATTCAAGGTACCAACATACGAGAAATATTTTAATAAAAATTATTTCGAGAAAAAAAACAATAAATGTAGAACAAACAAGCAATAAATTTTCTCCAGTTGTCCAGCAAAAATTAAATTTCTGGTATAACGAAAATATAGGTCATAACAGATAACATGTATCGTTTATATTTATAGAAGAAAATAAATCTCTCACAGTTATAAAATTGTCATGATGTTGGCCATGTAAGTACCGTTTCAATAGTAACCTTTATGAACGAATACTTTTTACTGCCAGTCCAATTCAATCACTACAACACTTAAATATGTCAAATCTGTAAACATATATACAAAAGTTTACTAGAGAGATATTATTCTATTTACTGATATCAATCTTTTTTTTTTTATTTTGTAAACTTAATTTTATATCAATTATTATAAAAACGTGAGAAAACATATAATGCATTTGGAATTTATTTATAGGAAATTTAGAATCTGGTCTTTCATCCAAAGAAAGCATCTCATGTACCGTATCGGGAATGAGTGCCTCATCTCATTGTGTTACATCTAGTGCTTCATCTGATAAATTTGCCCTTCCTTTATATCTATCTACACCTGGAATAGCAGGAATGAAAAAGGAAAGCTCTGTCGATAGAGAAACCGATAAAGGTAGTTCCTTTATGTCTGCTCCTAAAATTCAACTGTAAAGAAAATTCTTTTTAATGTTCACCATTTAAGAAAATTGGAAGATAAAACATAATTTTTTCCCCAATAATCTACAGTAGTTATAACAGAGCATTATTATTATGGTTATTGATCCATGAATACGAAAAAAAAAAAATTAAATATTTGTAATTTTTACAGGTAAAATAATGGGGGCTAAAATTATTCGCCAGAACAAGAAAGACGTGGAAGGTAGGCCCCACATTAAACGACCGATGAATGCTTTTATGGTTTGGGCTAAAGATGAAAGACGGAAAATTCTTAAAGCTTGTCCAGATATGCACAATTCGAACATTTCCAAAATCTTAGGTGAGTCCATTTTCTTATTTTAATAATTAGGATATTAGAAAAAAATTAATATATATATTTAAACAATATTAATACTGAACTTGTAAATATACAAAATTACAGATTTGTATCTTAGAAACTCAAAAATGTGATGAAAACTAACCTCTTCTCCAGTTTGTTCGTAAAAATTTTTCTGAGATTTACATCAGTAAAAAGTCACCTAATTTTGTTACTTTGTCTACTTTACCTGATATCCACTTTATCACATCTATTTTTGTAATTTTACAAAAGAGAGAATTTATATATTATTGAGTGGAAGGAAGATTCTGATTTTTCTTGTTTATGTAAACAAGTTTTGATACTTTATTCTATTCAGAAGTAAAATAAATGCATTAATAGTCAATCGACACAGAATATTTGGGAGAAAATGTCATTATTATTTTACAAATTAATTAAAGCACAAACATTATTAAAATAATCGCTAGTTTTTTTTTTTTATAAAATTACATATTAAAATAATCATAGATAAGACAAAATAGATAAATATGACACTACTGTAAGTCTACTAATTTTTCCTCTATAAATACGTTTATGGTAACTTGGATATAAATATCAATGAGTGCCTAAAGGGGCTCTGTAATCTTCATCAAAACCAGCCTGAATAATAAATAATAATAGTATTATTTATGCTATGAAAACATTACTAAGGCCATCCTGCTAGCATCTTCCAACCAGATCTAAACCGCTCCTTTATAGAATTTTGAAGTTGCCGCTGCAGCTGATGATTAGATTATCGACTTTATAGCATCTTCCCCATGTAAAACAGCTCCCACATTAGATATAATGTATTAGATGTCATCAAAATTTTAATTAATGAAAAAAAAATCATTAGGTGATGATTTCATAATATTTAGACCTGTATCAACAGCTTAATTATCTAAAATTACTGATCATTATTATGTGAAATAAACTTATACAACTTATATCAATGTTTTTAAAATAAAAATTTTACTTTCTTTCTAATTATAAAAATTTCTAAATAGAAAAGAAAATATTTTTACATAAAAGATATTAATGCAAATGTTTATAGTAATTGCACGCTACTGCCCTCTATTGTCAAAAATATTAACTATATTTATTTATTAAAACTTTCAATTAATTTCATACAGCATAGACTTGTGTATACAAAATTAATTTATATTTATTTTAATTTACATAATTATATATATGGTATAATGAAATATAGTTATTTTAATTATTAATTATTTATATTTTATTTTTGTTCAATTGGCAACATGGGTTATTGGCCGCCATGTTCTTTGGTTTTGAGTTGTAATAAAGTTTTCATTTACTCTCTGATATGTTATTAATATAATTAGCACTCCATAGATGTGGGAAAACATCGACGTCACCACATATATATATTTAAAATTCAAATTTATATCATAAGATTTAGTGTCATTTGAATTATAGAAATGCATTTAATGTTCTAATTATTTTTAATGATGGTTTTAATATTTAGGTGCAAGATGGAAATCAATGACAAATTCAGAAAAGCAGCCATATTACGAGGAACAGTCTAGATTGAGTAAATTACATATGGAAAGACATCCTGATTATCGTTATCGACCTAGACCAAAGAGAACGTGTATCGTAGATGGAAAAAAATTACGAATATCAGAATACAAACAGTTGATGAAAGCAAGAAGGCAGGAAATGAGAAATTTATGGTAGGTCTATAAAAAAAATTTTAGTAATTATAATTTCACGTCCGAGAATTTCAAGTGCATAACCTCGTAATTTTTCATTGATTAAATGTTTTTTTTTTTTCTTTTTTTATATACTAATAGGATTGTGATTGTTAATGTTACAGAATTATAAAAAAAAAAGTTTAAAGTGCAACACAAGAAGCTTCTTTTTTTATATACTAATAGGATTGTGATTGTTAATGTTACAGAATTATAAAAAAAAAAAGTTTAAAGTGCAACACAAAAGAATTAATCTGATCTAAAATTTTAACAAGAAAACAATCTTTACATCAATTTTTTTTAAAAATAAGAATTAATCTGATCTAAAATTTTAACAAGAAAACAATCTTTACATCAATTTTTTTTTTTAAAAAGTTGTAGTGATCATTCATATCCTCATTAATATTACTTGTGTTAATCTATATAAAATACAAATATCCTCAATATATTTTATATAAACTTCAATCTCTTAATTTATTGTACATAAATGTTCAAAATTTCCTCATTTTTCAACAAAATATTTGAAATCTGTGATGAGGATTTCCGTATTTCTTTAAATGTAGAAACATTATCATAACAATGTTACAATAATGAAAAATAATATTTGAAAGTAGGGATTTACATAAATTCAAATAGATATAACCAATAGATTTGTTACTTTGTTGCTGTTCTTAACAAGAAGAGAGAGGAGGATGTTCATTGAGATTACTAAAAAAAATATTTTTATTGCTTAAACTGATAAAAGATTTTCCAAAAAAATACTTTGCAGAAAAATTCACTTCGTTTTACTTTCAATATTTAAAAATATTGACTGTTTCACTGCCAGTATAGTAGTTTGGAGTTCCGAAATATATTAAATGAGGAGTTGGCTTTACCAAAAAAAAAAAAATTATTATAGAAAAGATTAACATAATAAGTGGTTGTTTATGTATGTATATAGTTATATAGTATTCTATTCATAATTAATGCAATCTGTAGAATGGTATAATTTGTAACAGAAATCTGACGCAGAAAAATCAATTTTCCTTTATTTTAGGTTAATTATGAATTTTGCACATAATTTTATATCTACATCAAGAAAGGACCACTTATGGTGTATATTAATCTTTTTTTTTTTATAATCCTGTTTTGCAAAATCTAATACTTTATCTAATGTATTCTTTAATATAAAAATAGTTAGCTTGCTAAACCATCATGCTGGCAGAAAACTAACTATTCAGTAACTAACAAGAACACTGCTCGCAGGAAACTAACTATTCAGTAACTAAAAAGAACTATGCTCGTAGGAAACTAACAATTCATTAACTAAATAACCATGCTCACACAAGTGGTTTTTAATCATTAAAAGGGAAACATAAATGAATTTTTCCTCAAGAAATTTTAGAGAATCTTTTACGAGTGTCGTGTTTCCTTTTAAACGATGACTATTTACCAAGTCCACTGTTTACTATATTTGCATAATTTTAATATTTACGTCATTGTTCCACCACCATTCTAATAATGTTTTTAATTTAACAAATATAAAATTTATAAATTTTCGAAAATAATTTTTGTGTTTATTTTAGCGCTAAGCAATTATTTTACATATTAATAAAATATAAAAAAATCCTCATCAGTTAAGAAAGTAGAATTTCATATTTGATTAATAAATAAATAAATTTTCTATTGACAGGTACAGAGACGGAAATGTAGGGCTTCTGGATACTCCGACACTGGTTAATCCAGCTACAATGACATCCCTTTTGTCAGAACTACCAAACACATCCACGGGAGATGTTATGACTAATTTAGCACCTAAAATTCCTCCTCCTCATCCTCAAACAACGACAAACGGAATATCAGACGTGAAAATGTCATCTACATGTACTCCTACATCAGTCCAAGGGATAGCTGGTTTGAGCGGAGTTGGATCCAGTCAGTCTCCTTCGACTTCCACCGCAATGGAGACATCAACCTGAAATAAACTCTGTACAGCAAAGTTTATCACTTCTCTTAAAATAATTTGTATTATTTTCTTCGAGGATTGGGCTCTCCCGATCTGAAATACCACATGGGAATGATCTCCCTAATGATTCAAGAACAGATGTTTCATTAGTTGAGTAGCACCCAATGGTTCGGCATCAATCCTGTTATTTGTGTTGTGGAAGAAAATAGACAATGACATATGAGGATCAGTAGAATGAGTGAGAATAATAAAAAAAATAACAAATCAACCCCCCGATCAATTATAATTTCGCTATTTCAAGTTGTTTCAATACATAGTCAATGAAGAGGGGTATGGTTTCAAAGGATGACAAGTTTATGAAATGTGCAATTAAAATTTTTTTTTTTGATTGACGAAGAAGGAAATAAGGACATATTCTACTCTTATTCTTAATTGTTTATGTTTTTCTGACTGTTTTAACCGTTGAAGCTATGAGAGTTTCATCGGTTTTATAAACTGCGTAATATCTACAGAGAAGACAAAAAAAAATGCATTTACTTTTTTTTTCTTCGTTGTTGCTCGTCCCAAGAAAACTTTCTGAGCATTATTATTATTATTATTATTATTATTACTAAGAAAGGAAAAAAAAAATTTTTTTTTCCTTTTCTAGGAAAGAACTTTTATAGAATCAGATGGCATTTCTTAAATAGGCGGATTCTTAAGGTTTCCAAGGAACTCTGCCCACTGTAATATATATATAAAAAAAAAAAAAATACAGATGAGTAAGAGTTTCGTTAAAAATTGCAACCTTTGACCTTCGAATTTTTTTTGTTGTTGTTGTTGTTATTTAGTGTTAAATTCAGAAATAAGCTATCGTGGATAGTACAATGCATTGTAGAAAAAGCCTTTAGTCTGTAGAAGTCGCTAAAACATATACTGTATAAATACTGGAATCCTGCTCAAGAATAATAATCATTTTTTGTCGTATAAAATGAGTAAAGTAACTTCTAGTCTGTGATGGACAACTGCAGAGTAGCTAGGGCTTTATTGAATGTGTCGGATTTTCATTATTCATCACTTTGTGATTTTATTATTATTATTATTTCTAAACAGATTTGACTGCAAAAAACAAAAGTAAAATTTTAGCATTTTTTTGGGCATTT
The DNA here is from genome assembly GCA_000484575.1 of Olivierus martensii. Classification (NCBI taxonomy): domain Eukaryota; kingdom Metazoa; phylum Arthropoda; class Arachnida; order Scorpiones; family Buthidae; genus Olivierus; species Olivierus martensii. The sequence continues at coordinate 64,785 of AYEL01052040.1, read as the reverse complement.
TTTATTGTTATTATTAATTCCATCTAACTAAAGTTAAAATTTTTAGTTTTTTTTTTTTTAATTCACGATACTTTATTAATTAAAAAAGTTACTTCTGTTATTTTCTTGGTTGTTTTTTTCCTAACGTTTTTAATTCGAAATTATATCAAAACTAAGGGCTTAACTTCACTGCTATACTTGGTTGATTGTCTTTTGACAGTGTCATCAAAATAATATTGTCAAATGTATATAACGTTAAAAAAAAAATAATAATTAAAAATACTTGATGTGTCCACTGTCATCGTGTCGTCTAAGTATAGAAAGCAAAAGGTTATTAAGCTCTGTTTTCTTTCCTTGTAATTCGATAACCTTTAACTTAGCAATCTTACTGTACTGTATCGTTATCATATTTGTGTGATATCTCATTTTAGCCCTTTTCTGATATATCTGCACATTGCAGATGCTCATATTCATCCTCAGGATTTTTTTTTTTTTTTTTTTTTTTTATCTTTCCAATGATGGTGAAAAACAACCAAACTAAACTTTCGTCTTCCTTGCATTTATTTTATATAAATAGATATATAAAACATATACTCTAAAAAAAAGTTGTCGTCTTGGAGGATTGTCTTTTGCTTCTTCATTCATCGAGGCGCAATGGCCAGATATTTTCATGCATTTTTTTTCTTTGGTATTGCTTATCAGCAATCTAGGACATTTCCATTTCCCCCATATTTTGTGTTTTGCATCCCTTTTGTGTATATTATTATATTATTGTTAATAATTATTTCTCCGACTTTTCTTCGTACGAATCGACTTTTCTTTATCGAAAAGAGGTGTTGTGTTAATAATTATTTCTCCGACTTTTCTTCGTACGAATCGACTTTTCTTTATCGAAAAGAGATGTTTTCTCTCTCTCTCTCTCTCTATAGCTATACAGTTACTCTCTTTGTTTCATTTGTTTTTTCTTTAATCTTTTGCAATCGACAAGTTTCAAACTAATATGGAATGCATAGTTTTTAGTATATTGAATAATAGTCACGAGGAAGAAAGTTCAGGCCGAATGCACAAAGTGCCATATTATAATAACTATATATACATGACGAGCATCATCTTGTGACTCAAAATTGCGGGTTTGAATTATTATTATTATAATTTTTTTTTTTTTTGAAAATTGCTTATTCATTGAATGATTTATATTGTTTTTACAGGGAATGGTAATTTAGTTTATTCTAAAGTTTATGAATTTGTGAAAGAAGAAAAAAATATTTTTTCGGCCTGTTTCTTTTTTTTTTTTGCGCATTTATTTCTCTTTAACATACCATTTTATGATAAAAACTCAGTTATGGTCATTTTTTTTTTTTCTTCCTAAGTATCCTACTTAGGAATACCTTCTCTTCTTTTGTAAAAAAAGTTATCCAAGAAAGGAAAAAAATTAATCATGCAAATTTTATTGGAAAAATAAAAATGAATGAATCTTTCTGTCATAAATGGTATTTGTGACTTACAGAATAGTAGAAATAATTCAGAGAATTGTTTTTTTTTTTTTTTTTTTTTTTTATATTATATAAATAAAAAAGAATTTTAAAAATAAAAATTATTTTATAAAATAAAAAAAAAAAAAAAAAAAAACATAAAATTCCACATTCGAAAGTTTTTGAAGAAGAAAAAGAAGAAGAAGAAATTTCGTGATTTAAAAAATAAAATAAAAAATAAAAAAATAAAGATGTAACATTGAAAAAAACGTGAATGTTCTGTAATATTCATTTTCAAATTTACACATGCTGTAAACGAACAGCAGACGATTTTAAATATCATCTATTGTGTCTTTTTTAATATTTATGTTTAAATATGTTCAGTCAATAATAAAACTGTAGATAATGTTTGATAAGCTGATACTAGATTTTTATTAATAATTTTCATAAAAAGTTTCGAGATGAATATATATCAGAGATGGCCAAACTGCGGCTCGCGAGCCACATGCAGATCTTTGATACCTTCATGGTCACGAAAATAGTAAATATGAAGCAAATACTCATTTAAGTTAAACAAATTACAGATATATTTTTTTTCTATTGTTAAAAAGTAGTATGCATCTGAAATAAACAATTTTTGTAATCATTATTAAGATTACCCAAAAAACTGATGCTGTTCTCATTGATCCAGAAGGAAAATGCGGCTCTCAAGTATTTAAGATTATCCTATATGGCTTGTAATGACACGAAGTTTGGCCACCCCTGTTATATACCTTACTTAAAACATTTAAAAGTAAATTTATAAATGAAGACACAGGAAAAATTTTTAATTAATTTTAAAAGAATCGTATTTGGAATCAATCCTTTTAGTAATTAGTTTGTCCTATATTATGGCCAAACTGTGTTAAAACATTATACAAAGCCCGAAATTAATAAACTTCATTTTTGACTGCTTTTAAAGATAAATACTAAAAATATTCGAATTATCTTTGAAGATCATTTATAATTACGAACTCATAATGTCTATCCTATACAAAAAAAAAATTCAAAATGATTAAGAACCACAATTAGGGATGTATAACATAATCTTCAGCATATCGATGCATATGATCCAAATTATTTTGGTTAATATCACTCAAGAGTTATCAAGTACTAATATCGATAATTATAAAAAAATTACTTCCTCTTCTATATTATCTAAAATAAACGGCGTATTATCAATTATTTTGTGAACGTCTACGAAATTTTATAAAGGAAGAAAACTAAATTTGCTGAATGATCGGCGAATAACAATTTCAGAATCTATAACGGAAAAAAAGATGGAGAAGAGGACTCCATCTATATAAATATCCAGAGTGGAGACAAAGAACAAAGATTTTGCAAAAAAAAAAAAAAAAAAAAAACTAATTTCTCATTATGAACTAATGAAGTGATCCATAAATTTTTCTTATTAGCGTAGTAATTTAAGGAACTTTTGACTTCGAAGCCATTCAGTTTGCATTTTTAACTGTAATAAAATACAAATAATCACTTCACTCACGCTAATATTCCCCGAATTAATTTCAAATTAGTATTTTAAGCCTACTTTCCGAAGGAAATGAATGCTTATAAGATCGGGCCCATGCTGCTGTTTGCCCACCTACTAACAACTATTGAACTAATTAACAGGTTTTGATGAAACTCGGTAATGATATCTCCATTAAAGAACACCTCGATGCCACATCCTTTAATCCTATAGCATCGGCTAATCCTGCAGTATGGAATTTCATTATAATTTTAGTTCATATTATTGACAACAGATGGCGCTAAGAGATAGAAGTTTAATAGAGTCCCTAGATTTATAGAGTAGCGTACCCTGCGCCATTTTAGATCCTTTGCCGATCGATAATCACTGGTAAATTTGTGAAAACAACCACAATACAATATTTATTTTTCTAATTTTGTATTTATAAATTATAAAAAGAAATATAGTATTATGGTTTACTTTTCACGAAATTATCCGTGATTATCGATCGGCAAAGGATCTAAAATGGCGCAGGGTGCGCTACTCTCTAAATCTTGGGACTCTAGAAGTGTAATATATGACTTGATTTCTTGACATGGAACCATCTCAATATCTATCATAATGACATAACGATGATGACATCACAAAATGATGATGATATATGGCGTGACGATGACAACATCTGGGCGACATGACATCTATGCTGATTAAATTAGCATTAAATTTTGACACAAAAACCGACTTGTTTCGAGGTCCCCTATCAGTTCACAAAATTTTATGACGAAGTTTTCTTCATCCTCTATATATGTGGATAGACTGCTCAATACTAGTGGTGGAATGAAGCCATTGAAGTGGTGGGGTTACTGGTATAATAGTGCATTTTCGGGTACTATACCCTTTTTATTAACTATTTGGATCTGGTCAACACACTTACTTACATAAATGGGATACGTCTGGCTACCAAAACAAAGTCAATTTGCAATATCGCGATTTTACGTCGATGCTGGTGGCGGGACGGGAGGCCGGATTGCCGAGTGGTAACGCTGTCGGTGTGCCACACAGGAGGACCCCGGGTTCGCGTTCCGGGTCTGGTCCGGGATTTTTTGAGATACTGGGCCAGGCCCGGTGATCCCCGTCCTTCACCATCCGGCCCCCTCCATGGGTGTGAGTGCAGCCCGTGGTTGGAATTGGCCCCGCCCCCGTTAGTATTCTCCCTGATTGGAAAGGAGGCGTAAAATATGCAAAAAATAAAAAATGTAGCGGGACGGCGTCCTTTTTGCTAGAATTGAGCAGTCTGTCCAGTATGTATTTAGAACTTTGGATCTACTGACATAACTTGCTGAAATCTGTTTAGCTGTTTATAAATTATATGAATGAACAAACAGATCAGCACATTTTCGGTTGTATATAAAGCCTGTTTGGGCAATATTTAAATGCAGTTAATTAAATATAACCGATGTAGAAACGATAACTTAAATATATTACTCTCTAAAAGATATGAGAATCACAAAAGTCAAAAAGACGTGAAGCAAAATAAACCGTTTGTTATATTGTACCTTCTTTTTTCGCTTAGCGCCATCTCGTGACAATTTCATAAAACGGAAAGTTAATTTCACTGGGTTGGACAAGAGAAAACGTCTATTTTGATAACGAAGAATATTCTGTGATGTAATCCTCCATGGTTTTTTTTTTAATTTTAAATGAAAAAGATAAATATGTACATGGGCACAACATCACAATCCATTTATAAACTATTGATATATAGATAACAAAAATACAGATTGTCGATCTGTAAAATCTTTTTTTTTTTTTTCATCTAAAATCAAAAATGATATTTATGATTATGATACACAATATTGTTCAATATCAATAGGGACATGTTCTTATGCTGTCCTCTTTTACATTTAATCCTTCACTGGGACTTTATGAAGTTCAATTTTTCTTTTCTTTCTATAACATTAAGTGTCACTAGATGGCGCTAAACGTTAAAGCAAGACCACGAGCAAAACGTAACATTTACAGTTACTGTACTTTTATTACATTTACATTTATCTGCATTACACCTACAATCCTAGAGCATTACCAGTGGCATATTTACCATTAGGCGCATTAGTTGCGGTCTAAGGTTCCAATTTTCAGAGACCCCAAAAATCGAAAATTTTTATATTAAATTAGTTATATAATTCATTGTCTATTATTGTATTTTTGATTTTATCTAAAAAGTATCGAATGAATGATAATTTTGAAATAATAATGAAGTTCAAGCGAATTCTCATTAGCATCTTTCCAGTGTACTATATCTACAAAATTTTATCATTTTTTTTATACTGAATTTTTCCGTTATAAATAACAAATATTTACATAGATGCAAGAAAAAATTGATTAATTAATAATTTAAAAATATATATACTGTAGGATCTACATACATGTATAAAATTTTGATATTTTTAATTTTCTTGTTTAATTTACAAACACTGGAGTTCCGAAATCCCTTAGTGCCTAAGGGCTTCAAGAAATATTGATATAAACCCAAACAACTGAGGGGTTTATATCAATAAACCCTCATCCCTGGGCAACTGAGTGTTAAGGTCATGGTTAAACCTGATTAATTGGCCAGATAACATGTAATTAAATGTTCCTTTGCAAATCGGTGTTCAATTCATTAGATTTTCTAACAGAAACCAACCTATTAAAAACCCATCCTTCATGTGATGGCCACATCAGATGAAGGATGCATCATCAACATCTCATGTACCCGATTCATAATGGTATTTGGAATAGTCATATTGTTTGTTTTGGTTTGGTTAGGTAGATTAAGCCGCCATATCCTCATGGGATATTCTATATCTGGCGGTCCGCCGCCATATAGAATATATATATCATTTATATATATATTCGTTTTGGTTTGGTTAGGTAGATTAAGCCGCCATATCCTCATGGGATATTCTATATCTGGCAGCGGACCGCCAGATATAGAATATATATATCATTTATATATATATTCATTTATAGAACCAATCACAGGCTGGCCAACACCATGATGGGGTGAACCAGATGGTTGAAGGATGGGGTTCAACGGGCCGGGCCCAGACCTCTCCTGAAAAACTAACTCCCATCACAGGCTGGCCAGCACCCATGATGGGGTCAACCAGATGAGGTGTGGGACCCGGATTTGAACCCGGATCCTCCAGGGTTGTAAGCCAAAGCTTTACCACACGGCCATCTGTCTGGCATATTGTTTAGAATCCTGTTGTTAGAAAGTGATACTAAAACAGACATAGGTGCTTTGTTTTTGTATATACTTAAATGATGTAAATATATACTGTATCCATAGAGTAAATATATATAAAATTATTAAATGATTGTTCTAAAAAGTTCTCTGTTATCTTCGAAAATATGATGATAAATTCTTTAATTATGTATTTCTGTTAAATCTTTTGAACAATTGTTAATTCATAATTTAAGAAACCAACAGTAAAACAATTGTAATAAAATACAATAAAATCATTGTATAAATTTAAATGTCTGTTATGGTTCGTCTGAAAGCTGTTATATTTGTGCATGTTTGAAGCGATTGAGCGATCAAACGGATCGGCAATCGGTTGATTGCTACTGTAGGAATGGCAGATTAATTTTCACAAAAATGAGTCAGTTTGTAATCATTCGACCATGATCGGAAGTTACCTTATTAACGAAGGAGTTCTTGAACTTCGCGAACTATCATATGATGTGTTTTATATTTAAAAGTTGCCATTGAAACGCAATTATGTGACAATAATATTGAGATTTTGAAATTGCTTCACTTACGTCACCTTAAAGCTAGTTAGGGGAAGGAGGGGGAATGACGATCACTTAAGGGAAAATGCTTATAAATCAAAAGAATTGTATTTTATGAATATAAAACCACATATGTGATATTAAGTTCTTTAATACAAAATAAATACACATTAATCGTATTAGGAAATAAGTTAGTAACAAGAATATAAACCCTATACTGGAAAAGTGATATTGACCGGAATTTCACAACCAAGGTGGGAAATTCCGATCAGGTAGTGGGGTAATAGCGGTCATACCTGCTTTCATCTTCTTTACTTATGAAGATCACATACATAATCAGTTGCTGTTTCCCATCCGCTGCAGAGAGAATGGGCTCATCTTCCACAACGATACCACAGTTCACACCTTTTCCTGTTTCTCCGCAAACTAAACAAACATTAGCATCAAAATCTGAAAGGTCGAATGAATCTTCATCATCATATGCAATAACATCAGAATTTTCACTTTCTGACGTTTCGAATGAGATATTCCTGCGTGAAGCAAACACAAACAAGCACAGACGCGGCGCTTTCGTATTGCATGTTTGAACAAGTCGCCGACAAGTGAGTAACTCGTCACAAAAAATTGTTTCGGTTTAGTATGTACTACCATTTTATTATAATTAATTTTATAACAATATATTGATGGGAGAAAGTCGATAAAATAAATTCAATTTTAGAAATGCTTGGCGGGCCGCATAAACATGTTTAACGGGCCGCAAGCGGCCCGCGGGCCGCGTGTTGCTCATCCCTGGTTTAGACTGTGTGTTGATCCAACACTATAAATGATGTCGTTTCAAAAACAAGTCAGAATTTTAAACCAAAATCTAAAAGCGAGTGTAGAAGGAAGGTTAAAGTTTCGGAAAATTAAGGAAGAAGCGAGAAACAATGGCAATTAAATTCTATATACAACTGAATTATAGAACATTTATTAATAGATAATAATAATTTTAAAGTATAAATAAACTAAGGTAAATAACATAGCATAAATTGAAGAAAAGTATCATAGAAAAAAAGAAAGAGAGGAATATTCACTCATAACTTTAACGAGTGGACTTTAAATGTAGTTTAACCGAGAATTTTTCTCTTTACTTTTCATCTTCATTTTTCTTCGGTTTTCTTGCTGAATAATATTTTTTCATTAATTTCTTTGTACTGAAGACAACAAAAATCGATGAACAAAACAATAATGTTAATACGACAAAATATAAAAGAGAGAGAGAAAACAAATCTGTATGAGAGATTGCAAAGAGAGCTAAGCTCTATGCTAACTGTAAAAAATTTTCACTTTTTTTTATTCGCATCTTATGTTCTTTAAAATTCTTAAATCATACCAAACTGAAGAGACGGTTACACTATCAAAATTCGAATTTTTATTTGGTAAACGAGATTCTATTTCTAGCTTCAGATTGGAAAATTAAAGCTCTCAAAATAATATTATGCTGATTTACTTTGATCAGTACCTACGAATACAAGTCATTGAATCCGATAATTTGTTTCGGATTTTAAGATTGTAATTACAATAAATATTTCACTGAACAAAGACTTGTCTTATTGCTATTTATTGGTATTAGATATCTGCAAGCTGTATCAATTAAGTCTTATATATCCTGCCCATAAAAATTATAGGATATTTCATAATGAATATGAAGCGATAAAAAAAGAAGCATTTGATTTTTTTTTAAACAAGAACATCAGAAAAGCAAACAAGTCAAAGAAAGTTGTTCGATTAAGCAAATGAGGTGCAACCTCAATTATCGTGATTGAGTAGCAAGTAGCATATTGATGGGGGTGAACAGAAACATGTCGAACTGATGAGAGCGCCACACATTGACTGTACAGTAGGGTGTATGGTCACCCAAGACTACCAAAACACACTGACAGCGATTGGCATGGACAGGATCAGATTCTCCAGCAGTTCTTGTGGGATCCTCTTCTACTTTGCTCCAGGGTCTTCCAGCTTAAGAAGTGCTATGGGAGGCATTAGACAGTTTGCCAAACGTCTTCCCAATGCATCCCAAGCATGTTCGATGGGATTAAGACTACCAAAACACACTGACAGCGATTGGCATGGACAGGATCAGATTCTCCAGCAGTTTTTGTGGGATCCTCTTCTACTCTGCTCCAGGGTCTTCCAGCTTAAGAAGTGCTATGGGAGGCATTAGACGGTTTGCCAAACGTCTTCCCAATGCATCCCAAGCATGTTCGATGGGACTCAGGTCTGGAAAATGTGAAGGCCAGTCCATTCGTTCGATTCCTGCCTCCTGAAGCATGTAGTTTACGAGATGCGCACAGTGGGGCCTTGCATTAGTGTCCATGAAAAGAAAGTTGTTTCCAACTGTTCCAGCATAGGGTAACACTATAGGGTGCAAGACCTCATCTCGATAGCTGATAGCAGTCAGCGATCTATTTCTGATGGCGTGAAGGTCGGTACAACCACTAATGCTGTTGCCACCTGCACTATGATTCCACTACCACCGAAAGAGTCCCTTTCTCGCATGAAATGTGGATTTTCCCTTGTTCCTCGTTCACGCAGATCAGGGCACGATGATCACGCCAGATCAGGCTGCAGATTGAACCCTGACTCATCAGACAAGAGGACAGTTGATCACTCATCATGGTTCCAATGACGATGCTCATCAGCCCACCTTCTACGACTTCTACGGTGTTCAGCAGAAACATCGTAGAACGTGTGTGCATATCCATCGTGTGTGGTGGGCATATCCATCGTCTAGTGGCAGCAAGAAACTGTCCCCACAGCTCTGTTGCATTGAAGCACCTGTTCCTTCTTGCCAATAAGGTCAAGTAGCAGTCATCTCTTGCTGTTGTGACAAATGGGCGACCCTGCCCTTGTCTTCTTCGTACTGTGCTAGTCTCTTGAATGCGATTCTACAATCTGTTAATTACGCTTTGGGATAATCCAAGTGCAATTGCCACTGTCGTCTGTATTTGAACAGCTTCAAATCGTCCTATGGCTCTCCAGGCTACGCATTCGAGCAAATCGTGTTGCAGGGGCATTGCTACAGCAGGGAAATTGCAGGATGTGCACTTACAAGATCAGAGAACGTGCAGATACTTTAGTACTTTCAGCCTTTTGAATAGTGCATTTTGACTAATGAAATAAAAGTTGATTTTGCATCTCATTTCCATAATCGAATAATTTTCTTTGACTTGTCGTTTGCATTTCTGATGTTCTTGTTTAATAAAAAAAAATCAAATGCTTTTTATCGCTTCATATTCATTTTAAAATATCCCTAAAGTATTGTCCAAAATCCTATAATCAAGCAGTATTGTTTTGTTCGCTTGATTGTTTAATCAAGAATATAATAACGAAATTCTTACATAGGAAAATATCATTAATTTTTGTAGTAGTTATTGCTTCTATAAATAATTCCTGTTAAGTGAAAACTTATAATAGTAAAAAATATTTTCATATAAAATTGTTTGAAATATTTTCATATAAAATTGTTTGAAATATTTTCTTTTTTTTATATTTTATGAGAATTTTAATTTTAATGTATGAGGAGAGAAAGGATTGAAAACATAGACTTAAGAAATTTTAAAATTGATTTGTTTGATTAACAACAAATATTTCTTGACAATTTCTCCTCTGATGTGAAACGTTTCTTAATTTTAAAAGAGCAGAAAACACAGAATATAATGTACTCATTATCTGCAAAAGTTATTTATTTTCAGTTAATAAATTTTAATGAATAATATGTATTTCAGTAATCTTACCTTTATGGGAAACTTTTTATTCACATAAAAATATTCACCCATAGAAAGAGTTAAGGAGACTTTTCCGAATCTCTTCATGAAATTTAAGATCTGAATAATTAAAAAAAATGGTTTAATTTTAAATAAAAAAATTTAACTAATTAATACATTGCATACCTTTAGTTTATATTTCAAATGTAGGTTGCATTCTGCAAACTGTCTGATATCTTGAAATCCATTCAGCATCTAAAATATAAACATACATATAAATAATTGGAGGATAAAAATAATTTATTTATATTATTTATTCTTACATTAAAGGAGAGACAACATAATAAACAGCCATAGATAATACAAACAAAAGTCCAAATAATGCTACATAGTATTACTGCAAATCTATATTCTTCTATAATATTCACATACAGAAAAAGATAATAACAAAGACTTGTGCAATATATAATAACAATGTAAATTACAACAAACGGATAGTTAATTTTATTGCTGAACTGTTCCACAAAAGTCCATAATTCTTGATGATCCATCATCAGCTTTCTCAATTCCATATTCAAACACAGATCGTTTCTTCTTATTAAGCACATATCTTGTAAGAGTTTATCGTATTCCTTGCAAGCAAACCACACGCATATTCCACCGATCAATAAGATATTAGAATATATTCCAATGCAATAATTTGTTATCAGTCCTACTTCCAAGCAACAGAAAAGCGCTTCACCGTAATTTTGTTTTTGACTTTTTATAGCAGGATAGAGGAAAATGAAAATTATGATTTGATAGAAAATTCCAAAGATAACTGCTGTTGACGAAACTACCAAAGACTGATATCTGTTAATGACGAAAACTTTTTGTAGCCTTTCTTCTTCAATATATTTCATATTATTTAATGGAATGTTCAAATTTATTTTTATTCTTTTAAAGAAACTGAAAATAGAAGCGATAAAGAAATTAAAACCAGCGAAAGAAACTTTGATTATCAAGAGATCCTGAGTAATCTGACGAAATACATTTTTACATAAACCATTTTCAGAGAATCCAGGAATTATTTGCGACAAAAATAAAACAAACTGTCCCCATAAAAATAATTCGATAAATTGAATATAAATTCTTTTTAACTTGTTTTGGAGACAGACGGAACAATTATTTTGACAGTTACTAGCGGGCGAAAGATCTAATCCATATATTTCAGCCATATTTAAATAAGGTCTGAGAAAATCTGATAAGTAAATTTTTTCCATAATATTGGTAAATCCTAGAAGTTCGTAGACAGATATCAAATATTAATAATATCTCCCCATATAATTAATTCGACAAATTGAATATAAATCATTTTTAGTTTCTTTAGGATTCCAGCGAATCTATTATTTTGACGGTAATTAGTGGGAGAAAGATCTTATCCATATATTTGAACCATATTTAAGTGCGGTCTCAGAATATCTGATAAATAAATTTCTTCCATAATGCAGGTAAATGCTTGATATTCGCTTTTCGTAAACTGATGTCAAATTTCAACTGCAATAGGAATTAAAGTTTTTACTTTTTCAAATTTTACTAGACTTGTATTCAGATACTATAACGGGTAGGAACAGCCTCTCTTACAATAACAATCTAGTAGGCCAGGGCAGTAGGCCAAGCTATCAAAACGACAGATATAACGATTCTGTTGCATGCAATCAAAATCATGTTTATAGGCTATAAATTATTATTTTTATAAGAATATCTATAAAATTTCTTACTAAAAATTTATTTTATAATACTTTAAGGAATGTTGATTAGTAACGATCAATAAAATGATGTTATTAAAGATCAATATTCGAAATTTAGTAAATGGATAATATTGATCATGTCAGTTAACATTATATTGATTTTATAGAACGATATTAATCGATATTAGGCGGAATACGCCGTAATAAAAATTTGTAATTTTTTGCCGTACAGCATCATTTTACAATAAAAGTGAAAATTTTAATATCCTGATGACTCATCATGTATATGACGGGAGCTCTTAACAAAAGTATGCTATTAATATTACACTTTCATTAATGTTTATAAACCATTTTTGATATCGTTGAGAGGATATATAAAACTTTAAACTTTTCAATTAAAATTCCATTAATATTATACAAGTTTTTCAAAAATGTCTAACACATATTTCGAATGCATGCATTTAGCTCTTCTTTTATTCCTGTAACAACTACATGTAAGGAATTAAAATTTGGATTTTGAATATTTGGCAAAGGATTCGAGTTGACGCTAAGTATTATTCAGTCGAACTATATTCAAAATTATACCATTAAACATGAAATTTTTTGTTTTATTTAAAATTAATATCTTAAAATTATATTCGATATTTTACTTTATTACTGTATTCGAAGATAAACAAGAAAAATTCAAACTGTCATTCGGATCAAAAATATTGAATTGTTACAAAAACTGTTTTTTTTTTTTTTCTTCTAAAAATTAATTTTTCTTCTCATTAAACTGTTTTTTTTTTTTTTTCTTCTAAAAATTAATTTTTCTTCTCATTTTTAAATATTTTAATTTTTATAAATCTGTATAAGAAAATCATTAAAAACTTTTTAATAAAAATTATAACTTTTATGATTTTATACTTTATGAAGGTTAAACTGATTTGTTGATTTTCTACGTCTACATTACAATATTTTGAAAATAATTATTTTCTTCCTACACGGAATTTATATGCAGGAAACATTATTTTGGCACCATTGTTTTATGCACCAAGAGAAACAATTCCTACAAGTGTTTGAACATCGAACATCGATGTTTAGAGGTCGATGTTTTATGAACATCGATATTTTGGTATCGATGTTCCATGTTTTTTCTGTTTATGTAATAAAATTGACGTTTGGCTTAAGTAATATTAAATAATATTTTTATAAATGGAATTTTTTATAATTGGTTATGTTTTTATTTAATTTTTTAGTTTTGCATTAGGAAAATCCAACACTCCACCTGGTAATATTGATTTAGTGCTTATATTTGTCACATGAGACACTTTATTATCGTCATTTATTTAATATTCGAAACGCTTTCGATTTTTTTTATTTATTTCAAAGTATTAATTTATTTTTAAGTATTTATTTCAGCTTTGTGGCTCAGTAAATATGCCTCCAAAAATCTTTCTGTGGCAAAATCTGATAAAAATAAAAGTAATTCTGCAAATTGCATATATTATTCAAAAGAACTGAAAACTAGTGGTAATACCACGAATTTAAGGTGTCATCTTGAAAGCAAACATCCACAACTTCTTGGAGTTCAGAAAGAATTGCAGAAGGAAGAAAAACGCTATCAAGATACTGAAGAAGCATCATCGTCACCTAGGAAAACGAAGAAAAATTTCTGAGACGTTTAGGAGCATTGAGAAGTTCAAATTATGTGAATCAGCAGAAAATAAGGTGAATCAAGCTCTTATTAAATTGGTTTGTAAAGACAATAAGCCATTGAGTTTTTGGATGGTGAAGGTTTTCAAAAGTTCGTAAAAAAATATCATCTTCGTAGAAAATTCTTTCTCGACCAATGATTAAAAGATAAATTTGCAATAAATATAATAAGATGGTATCCAAAATCAAACACAGCTCAAACAGAAATTTTGCTTATTGACAACTGATTTATGAACAGACATCCAGAAGATGAGTTACATTAGCTTTACTATCTATCCACTTTATAGATGAGGAAAATATTTTTTGCAATGTAGCATTGGATGTTTTTATATTGAAATTACGGTATATTAGCGAATATCCAGCTAATAAACTAAAGTAGTAGATAAAATACTGGGAAATAGATAAAGAATATGTAAATGCAACTGTTACTGAAAATGTACAAAAAAATCGATGTTTTTCAGACCGATGTTTTCTAACATCGATGTTACCTTTCGATAGTTTTATCGATATTTTCCTACCGATGTTCAACACTAATTCCTACTGATAGGCCATAAAGAACAATTAAAAATAAAATTACCTTATAAATGTTTCCAAAAAGTGAAGATTACAACATTTATAGGAGAATTGTAATTTATATGAATAAATCAGAAAACAATGTTACTCTAGTTTCTATAGTACGATATTATTGATGTTGCCATAATTTTCTGGACGTAATCCAGGACGCTTATATGGCAGACCTATCTTTCCATTTTTAATTCTGTCATGTGTACTGTTAATGATAGTTCATTCAAACGAAATGAATAGTCATATTATATTTATTCAATTATTTTATTAAAATAAGAGGAAAATAAGATTAAAACCAGCTTTAATGATAAAATCCCTACTTTCTTTCGTGACTGGGTCCAGATTTCTCAGAATCATTGCCAATGTTTAATTCAGTCAGCTATTTATTTTTGCCCCTCATCTGATTTATCTTATTGAGCATGTGCAACATGTCTGTCTGTGGCGATCTGCCGGAGTGCTATTTAACACAATAAAAGAATTCGATGGAGCTAAATAAAAAATGGTTGACAGATTCTTGAATGAAGAAGATTAAAAATTTGAAAATTGATTTTGAAATCCAGGACATTTCAAAGTCTAGGACTAATTTCCGGATGTATAGCAAGCCTAGATATTATCAACTGTCAAGTGGTGAACTTTATTTAAAAAATTTTCATAGTTTGGTCTAATAACAACATCTTATAGCTATGAAGTAAAATCATATCTCATGTTTACTAATTTTATTATAGAAAATGGAAATTAGTTCTATCATTTTATTCGGGAAAGAAAATTATTGTAAATTGATTATTAAAATTCCGCTTTAATTAATTTTATGGAATTGAGGAAGGTTAATTTCCGACATGTACGAAACATATCAATAATTTATGTAACTGAGAGAGTTTCCTTCTATTTATGACAATCAAATAATTTTATTCTAAACATATGAAAAATAAGTTTATCATTAGAATAGAAATACATTATATAATATCAATAAACATTAGCAATATATTAAAATTGGTAGCAGTAAGTTTACAGAAATTAGGGGTGGATATTCAAAACACCGCAGGCGTGCTAATTTAATAAGTCGTGGTTGTGTTTCAATACAACTAGTGATCAGAATTTGCTTTATTTTGAAAACGTTTACTGTGGTGACAAATATACTGTTTTATTCTTAAAATTTTATTCTATTTTCTGCTGCTACTAAAGATG
This sequence comes from Olivierus martensii, assembly GCA_000484575.1. NCBI lineage: Eukaryota > Metazoa > Arthropoda > Arachnida > Scorpiones > Buthidae > Olivierus > Olivierus martensii. The sequence goes on along the minus strand of AYEL01052040.1, from coordinate 49,133 downwards.
GTTAACAAATCTCTATGTATTACGTTTCTACACGATTAGCCAAGGTAAACCGAACCCGACATGGGAGAAGATATTCGATATAGCAACACGCAATAATAATAATATTTTGTAGAGCTGTTAATGACACACGAAGGCCAGGATATTCATCGTAAAGGATTACCCATCTACTTGTATAAAAATATAAAACAAAATAGCCTTACAGTTCATAAGTTCATTACTTGATTGGGCACGGTTTATCTTGGCTCACCCTGTGTAAGTAAATTGCTTTTATTTTTATAAACGGATTACGGAAAAGTCGCTCCCTGCATTTCGCCTTCGACAATTCGCCCCCAGCCATTTTTGCTTCCTGCACTTTTCGCCGCCAGCATATTCGCCCCCTGCATTTCGCCTCCGACAATTCGCACCCAGCACATTTCACACCCCTGTAGATAATGAATAGGCTACAAAATTGCAAATAATACACCAAGAATGATTCTAATTTATTTTGGTTTAATATAATAAATGCACATTATTATTGTTTAAAACACGAATTTGTATGCAATACCTCTAAGGTAATCAATCAGACTATGATTTTGAAAAGTTCAATTATTCTTTTGAATATGCATTAGTTCATTCTACATTTTAAGTTAGGAGATAAACTAAAAACAGAATTATTGTTGGCTACAGACGACTCAAAATCAGTAGACGAAGACCCAACCCGAATGAAAATAACTCCTCGCGACATTCAATTCCCATCGCGAATTTCGGATTTTGTTTTTTCATCTTGTTTACATATTTACCTATGTTTTCGTTATTATTATTATCGTTAACCGCAAATCAGTTAATATATCGTCGAAATAATTTTTTCTTTGTTGTTTTTTATGTAGGTGTTGTTACCATAATAGCTTAAACTGCATTAATGTCATATTAATATAGTAACAGATAGGAGAGGTACGGATGCGCATTTACCCATTTTTATATTTCCGGAAAGTTTTTTTTATCAACATTACAACTGATTAAACTGCGTATTTTTTTATTTCGCTTTAAATCTCCTACATAACGAAGAAGCGTATTTTGGTGTATGGTATTTAGTAAATATTTAATTCTGTATCGAAAAGTGCTTACATCTTTAATTAATTCATTAATTATTTATTTTATTTATTTATTTACACACTATAGGGAATATTTCTCCCAATGTGGTTCCCCTCCAACAAACAAACTATATCTATACAATATCAGACTTTAAATAATACATTTTATTTTAGATTTAACATGTTTTATTGATGCAAAACAATATATTTAATTTCTGTTCTATGAATAAAATAATGGTAGAAGAATGCTAAATGATTGAATATAAAGAAATAATTATACAGTAGATTCCGCTTAATTAGGACAAATCTTACTAATAACTATCTAACTAATAAGCTAATACATAATTTAAACGCTTAATTGGGACAAATCGCTTAATTGAGACAGTAGCAGAAAAGGAATTTTCAATTTTTGATATTTTTTAGGAATTTTTCGAAAGTATAGCTACACATACATACACTAATATTTGCCAAGATGTCAAGAAGGGATTTTACACTTAAGTAAAAGTGTTGGCTGAATAAAATTAAAAACCAGCCATTTAATACAAGCCATCGTAGACTCACTGAAATAAACCAAAATCTACCGTAGTGTAATACAAGCCATCGTAGACTCACTGAAATAAACCAAAATCTACCATAGATTACAAGCCATGTAGACTCGCTGAAATAAAGCTGAATAAAATTAAAAACCAGCCATTTAATACAAGCCATGATAGACTGGCTGAAATAAGCCAAAATCTACCATAGCGCGTCTCCTACAACAAGAAAATCAACTGCGTAAGGAGTGGGCATTACAGAAAGAAATTCCAAACAAGAAAATCAACTACGTGAGAAGTGGGCATTACAGAAAGAAATTCTAACAAGAAAATCAACTGTGTGAGGAGTGGGCATTACAGAAAGAAATTCCAGAAGATCAAAGCAACTGTGCAAGAAGTGGGCATAACAGAAAGAAATTCCAGGAACTGTCCATAAGAAAGCCGTGATGGAAAGGATCCAGAAGTCGAAGAAGCATTAGATCAATGATTTTCTATAATTAGCAAGGAGTGGGCATTACAGAAAGAAATTCCAGAAACATCGAAAAGAAAGCAAAATCTACCATAGCGCGTCTCCTACAACAATAAAATCAACTGCGTGAGGATGGGCATTACAGAAAAAAATTCCAGGAACATTCAAAAGAAAGTGTGATGAATTACAGAAAGAAATTCTGGGAACATCCAAAAGAAAGCGTGATGGAAAAGAGAAAGAAATTCCAGGAACATCCAAAAGAAAACGTGATGGAAAGGATCTTGTCTCCTACAAAAAGAAAATCAACTGCATAAGGAGTGGGCATTACAGAGAGAATTCCGGGAACATCCAAAAGAAAGCGTGATGGAAAGGATCCAGAAGTCACAAGAAAATCAACTACGTGAGAAGTGGGCATTACAGAAAGAAATTCTAACAAGAAAATCAACTGTGTGAGGAGTGGGCATTACAGAAAGAAATTCCAGAAGATCAAAGCAACTGTGCAAGAAGTGGGCATAACAGAAAGAAATTCCAGGAACTGTCCATAAGAAAAATCAGAAAGGATCCAGAAGTCGAAGAAGCATTAGATCAATGGTTTTCTATAAAAGCGGGCAAGGCGTGAATATCAGCGGCCCAGTATTGAAGACAAAGGTTGCGTTCAGCAGACTCAACTGTTGTGGAACAGTTGAGAGATTTTCTGTAGAACAGTTGCTGAATGCGTCTTCAAGGCAGCGCTATTATCGAACTTGTTGAATGAGTGACGTCATGTTTGGTAGCGGATTTCATTTACGCTACTAACCAATATGTTGAGTTATTTCAAGATGGCTGCGCCATGGATGTTATTAATCCAAAGGAACAAATGATAATATATAAAGTATACTATTTAATGGTGTTTATAACTGGATTCGTTTTCTTCAGCATTAATCCAAAGGAACAAATGATAATATATAAAGTATACTATTTAATGGTGTTTATAACTGAATTCGTTTTCTTCAGCGGTTTTCTTTCAATAATCGCGCCCCCTGTTATCGCGAACCCGGGTCCTCCAGTGTGGCACGCCAACGCATTACCACTCGGCCATCCGGCCGCCTATCCAACATGTTGAGTTATTTTAAGATGGCTGCGCCCATGGATGTTATTAATCCAAAGGAACAAATGATAATATATCAAGTATACTATTTAATGGTGTTTATAACTGAATTCGTTTTCTTCAGCGGTTTTCTTTCAATAATCGCGCCCCCTGTTACTACTTGCGTTCAGCAGATATACCAACCGTTACTGCTATAACTCATCTGCTCACTTAGAACAGTTGAGTCTGCTGAACGTAGCCAAAGTCAGAGGAGATGGTAAAAAAACTAATAATTAGGTACCAGTACCTATTTTAATAAATCATTAAAATAGGTACCTAATATTTTATTAAAGCATTACAATAGGTACCTAATTATTATTTTTTTTATCCTTATTTATTTATCTACGAATTACATATTTTATTTTAGAATTTATTATTACTTGGTTTAATGATGACAGCTGGACCAAAATGGCTTAGTCCCATACGAATTACATATTTTATTTTAGAATTTATTACTACTTCATTTAATTGGGGCGAATTACATATTTTATTTTAGAATTTATTATTGCTTCGTTTAATTGGGAGACAGCCGCTTAATTGGGACAAAATGGCTTGGCCCCACGTGTCTCAATTAAACGGAATCCACTGTATATAATATACTTTCTTTTGATATACAATCTTCTTTATTAAAATTATTTAATCAAATATTTAAAAAATATTTTCCCTCTGTTCTCTAAATATAAATTTAAATCCATATAAGTAAAATCAATCGTGCCCTCTGTTACTACTTGCCGTTCAGCAGATACACAAACCGCTACCGCTACAATTCATCTGCTCACTTAGAACCATTGAATCTGCTGAACGTAGCCACTGAAATATTGTCACGAAAGCCGCGCCTAGCTAAGGTGGATGAGTCCAAACGCGAAAGGGCGAATCGCAGTCGGTATAATGACGAGTGGGAATATTGAATTAATATTATATTAAGTTCCCAGTCGGTATAATGATGAGTGGGAATTATTGAATTAATATTATATTAAATTCTGTTAGTAATTATTTCCAACGTCGAAACTAATCATTTAGCATTCGACATTACAATAAAATATTTCCAATGTCGAAACTAATCATTTAGCATTCGACATTACAATAAACTTCCATTAAACTTCAGTTATCTTGCGTTTGAAAATATCCATGTGCGAAACTGTCATCCCTATTTTGTCACTGGACTCGTTCAGCTAGCGCACGCGTATTTGCGTCGATGGTCGCGGCTAAGCTGGACGGACAATAAACAAATTGTCAGTTGTTATTCGTTCGTTGCGCAGGCGTTATAGTCGGACTAATTTTTAAACTCATCGGCCAATACACTGTTTATTGTAAAATAGTGTTTTTTGCTATATCAGTTTTTGTTTATTTATGATGCCACAAATCGGAAAAATTAAAAATATTGGGTTAACATTGAGGGGTTTGTGGAAGATTTGAACAGTAAGAGCAGTGACAGGAAAGTCTTAATAAACTGAGCATATTCGTTTGTGTAATTCCATTTTTTTTTCATTGAAAATCCAATAATCCGACATGCCCCGGTCTCATATGTGTCCGATTAGAGACTCTACTGTACTGTATTTGTTACGCAACATTAAATGCGCTATTTATTTTTACTCCAACTGGTTCGAAATTATTAGGAAATATTAATTAAATAAGTTTAAATAATATCTGCAGTATCCCTTCATTCTAGTGATATTGTTCCGAAATTTTCAAAACAAGAATTCCATATTTAGTAGAAATCAGTTGGACAGTGTGACTTATAGAAATATCTGTCGAAGAAGCGTGTCAAAAAGCACTTTTTTTGCAGACACTTTTATACAGTAAGACCCGGCTTAACGCTGTTTCGATATAATGCGATTTTTCCCGAATTCTATATCCTGTTGTAGAATTTTGTATTCTAGATATCTAAAAAATTTAATAAAATAAAGCCAGTTTACTATATTAACAAGTAAGATTGATTAAAAATAGATAATAATATTAAAATTTATTCATATAGTGCAAAATTATCTGTTTTCATTATGCGATAAAGTATTATTTGCTGTATTTAGCATTGGAGCTTCGCATGGTTTAGGACGAAAATGGAGGAATGAGTCACGTGACGTATCACTATCCAATGGGTAGCAGTAAATAGCTGCAACAGCCAGGGAAAAGGAATGCGGTACTTTCTATATCCAGAGCTTTAATAATGGATGCCATCTTGGATTCCATACACGAGTTCGGACATGTTTTTGTCGTTATATACAGTATTATTAGATTAAATCACAATATTATATTTCCGCTCATTTATATGAGCTGGTAATTACCAGTAAAGAATATTTTAATCTGTATTTTACAGAAGTATTCTGCCCTACTTACAATACTGTCCATGAATAATTTATGAGAAAAGTATTGATTAAATTAATAAATTAAATTTGTTTGAATAATAATGAAACTATGTGAAGACAGCATAGGAAGTCAGTACTGTACTGAGTTTATGGGAGCGGCGTATTACTAACTTTTGTGACGGTATTAATGAGCACGGAACAGTCGATTTATATATAAAAGGCAACAGTGTCAGTAAGAAAGGTGTTTATTTTTATGTAATCGTGCCTCTGAGTTTTCAGTTTCGAATAAATATTTCAATGCAATTTGCTTCGTTTGACGACTAATCATGCAGCCTTTCGAGAAAGACTTAAAATTACAACTCTCCGCCATTTAGAACAATTAGAATCGATTGGAATGTGCAGAACATCGCGCATCTGATCATCGTATATATTATGGACACGCAGATAATTTACTACATCGTCATCGGAGGAAAAAGTTCTAGCTAAACCCTCCATATTAAGAAGTGAAGAAGAATTTGCTACATATCAAAATCATATTGATATCGTAATTTTATTCGAAACTTATAGCTTATTTGTCAAAATTGTCATTATGTTATGGCAATTTAATCTAACATCGCGAATGAACTTTGGCTCTCCCATAGATTCAATACTGACTATGTCAAGTTATAGTTATAAATTGTTATCGTGAGAAAGGATGTTTCTAAGTGCAACAACGGAATCATCATCATCTAGAACTTACGTTTATTATAAACATAATACATCCTGCATGCATCAATAAACATTATATTAGTAATAGTGTAAATTATTTTCTCACGTCGTTGACTAATAACTCAATCTAAAGGCAACTTTTCCCTATTAGACTATCTTACTTTTCTAAAGATATAGATTTAGATTTCTAAAAGTATGCTTTAAAAAATAATGCCATAAAGTTAAATACTACATAAACTGAATTTTAACATTTGTGGTAATTTAAGTAGTAAGATGATAATGTTAGATATACAGTATATTTTTCAAAAAGATTAAATGTAAAAAAATTTTTTATGTTCATTGTTATAAACCTGTAAACTCTAATAAAGTCTACAGTGTCATTTAATAGAATGGAAATGTATTCATAACTTTAGAACTGGTTAGAATATTCAACAACAGAAAATGTTTTGAATACATTTCCATTCCTCTCAGAAGAAAATGTTGAGTCACTAAAATAAAAATATCATTAATTTACGATTGTGAAACTTGTCAAATGTTTAGTGTTTAATAGTTACTTTTAATAACTAATGTAATAGAATATTTTACTATTTAAATTATCGGCTCCAAAGCTTTTTTTTATCGTTCACTTTTTATCAGCAAAGAACAGCAACATCCACCCCAAATATCTGACATATATTATGATAAGCAAAAACAGTGCATTCCGAAAATATCTTACGCATTCTTAGGAATGGTGCATTACACTTTGGGGACAAATAATTTAAATAACATCTTATTAGATTAAGGAATGTATTTCGCGGCCATACATTTCTTAGGCCGTGTTAAAAGTGCAAGCGACGCGGTGCGCTACGATGCGATACTACGAGCGACAGAAACAAACTACTGTAATAGACAATAGTTTCACGTAGCGCCACATTAACTTGCTCACCACGCTTACACCGTAGCTCCTCATAGCATCACCTATAGCTGAAATATCATATATATCACTTCTATAATTAGATATATTACAAACTAGTTTGTTTCTGAAGCAACCGAGGCAAATTATTATGTCTACCGAGTTTGATTCAGAGGTTCTAATAAGCGAAATTTATAAAAAAAACTTGTATTATGGAAAATAAAAGATAAAAATTACCATAATCAGCATTTAGTATATAAATAGTTGGATGATATTTCATTATAGACGCTATAGATTGTATAGAATCATTTCTCATGGGACAGAGTCGCTCGTAGCAGTAGCATCACCAAGTATCGCATCGTACCGCATCGCGTCGCTTGTACGTGGAACACTACCTTAATCTTTCGTTATCAGCTGCATATTTTCAAGATCTGCAACTGAATGGTTAATCAACCTTCTGCTAATGAATGGTTAATTATCATTTTTAGCAAATTAGTGATCTGTTTGCTGTATTTATTATATGTTTTAAAGTAAATAAAAGGAAGTTGAAGTCATTTACATTTATAGTGGAGTAGCCATTTTGACCTGAATTATAGGCCAAAATGTCTATTGAAGAATGACAAGAAGAAAATGCAATAATTTCAGTTCAAAAAACGAAGATTTAGGATTTTAAACTGGAATCGAAGTAGTAAAATATCCCAATTATCCAGTAATAAAAACGACATTAACTTTTTTGTGCATATTTAAATCAAACTGTATAAATTTAATAAAATAATAAGTTATGACTAATTCTATAAAACCAAAAAAGGAATTATATTTGAATAGGAAAATCATATAAAAATTTTATTTAAAAATAATTCAAGAATGGTCCGAAAAGAATAATAAAAGTTATCCATAAATAATCTTGTTATGAACAAGTTATCAAGGCCCTTTGGCAAAGGTAAACTTGACTGTCATAATTCTCATCTGCTGAATAGGCATTCAATCAAACCTATAAAAGAATAAAGAATATTGTGAATTGTTTGTGTTTCACACTTGTTTACACTTATATAACAACAATACCTGATGATATAAATTTATAACAGTAATAATAATAATAATTAAATTGACTTTACACTTATATAACAACAATACCTGATGATATAAATTTATAACAGTAATAATAATAATTAAATTGATAGTTTTTAATAATTAATTACAAACTGGAAAATATTGGAAAATTAACATTAATTTTTTTTTATAAATAAAAGTTTGGTTTAAAAACAAAATTTAATGATGACTTTTAGAAAATAAAATTTATTAAAAGTCATCTTACTTTTTAGTTTTATTTTTTTCAGAATAGATAAACAAACTTTTTTCGAAAAAACATAAACATAACGTAATAAAAAAAGTCATACTATATACAGTAGACTCCTCTTATCCGGCCTCTATGAGATCAGATAAGAGGGAGATTACTGTACCAGATTTAGGCCGGATAAATGAATGGCCGGTTAATCCGAAAATATATGCAAAATACCATTTATAAATTGTAAATTAAGTATAAAATAATATATTATTCATTTTCTTTTCACTGATAGTTCGACTAAGGTGTGGCCGGTTAAAGCGGAGGCCAATTAAATAGAGTACGAATAAAAGAGAGTGTCCTTTGCTTTCTAAATGAGGAATATATGAAACAGTTTAGAAAAACTGATATATGAGCAGGGATAATTCAAGATCCCAGAATAATTTTACATATCAGTTAAAAAATTTTTGTGATTTTCGTTCGAAAAAATTAAGATTGAAAAATTTTAATATAACAACAACAACATTACGCCCGTATCCTTGTAAGAGGGTAGAAAGTACTCAAGGAAGGAAAGAAAAAAGAAAGAAAAGCACTCAAATGCCACCAATCAGATAGCACCATACATCCCTTTTCTACACACTATACCAGCTTCTACTGTTATTCTTTTCTCATACATGTCTACCTCTTATAAACACTCTGAAACCACATTTCAGATACTCATTCACTTGGTCTTTCCACACTTTGCTTGGTCTTCCTCTCTCACATTTACCTTCCACACGTCCAACACATGCTTGTTTTGTGAATAGCTCTTCATTCATTCGCTCAACACGACCAAACCATCTCAAAGTTGATTTACTTACCTCATATATCGCACTCTTTTCCACTCTACATAGCTTTCGTATTTCATCATTCGAGACACAATCATATCTAATCACTCCAGATACACCTCTCAAGAATCTGTTGATATAAAATCATATAAAATAAATGCCAACTAAAATAGCAAAAATATAAAAAAAAAAGAAATCTTTTAATCAAATAGTTTAATTTTGTAGATTCTGTGTTAAAATATCTTTACGTAAAGAAATACTAAATCGTAGTAGAGTAGTAAAAATTTTCGACAAAATAAACTAAAATACCTGAATATTATAGCCCTAGGCTTGTGAGGTTGTAAGTCTGAGTAGCTTTCATAATAATAGACTTCAGTAAAACGTTAAACACAGCTAAAGGGCAAAGTTCAAAAATGCAGCTTGACTCAGGAAATCTGTACAGATCAAATAAAAGATGATAAAATATTTTAAAGCCATAAACATATAAATAAAGCAGTTTAATCGCAAGTGAAAGAATAAACTCCTGCTTTCAGTGGAGTTTATAAATCAGTTCAGTTTTCAAATATTTTCTTTGTCTAATTGTAGATTTTTAATAATAATTTCTATCATATCACATGGTATTTATTTTTATATTTTTCCATTATTATTACTTGGATAATGCCATAACATATTTGTAAGTAGATGAGTAAAAAAATTATAGTTGCATTCTATCAAAAAATAGGGAGAGGTCTATATATCTTCAAGATGCTCACGATCTTCAAAAAAATATGTGAATATTAAATAAATAATCTTAATAATTAATTAAATAAAACATTCTAAACTGAGATTCTATCAAAAAATAGGGAGAGGTCTATATATCTTCAAGATGCTCACGATCTTCAAAAAATATGTGAATATTAAATAAATAATCTTAATAATTAATTAATTAAAAACATTCTAAACTGAAAAAGTAGCAAGTATATGTAGATTAATTGAAATAAAATTTATATAACTTGAATTAGAAGGAGATCCAAACAAACCATATTGATTATTTCATAGATTAAAGAAATCCATGTGATTTTACTTTCATTAAAATATGAAATTTCACTTTCTCTTTTATCAATTTATATAAGTAAACGAGATTTCGATTATCTAAAATAAGATTAGTTCGACAACAAAAATATTATATATGATAATATGGAATATTAAGAAAAAATCAAAAGCCAAACTATAGTCAGGGATGTTCAGAGAAAATGCATTTCCCGGGGCAACTAATATTTTTAAGGCTCTTCAAAAAAAGAAAATTGACAAATATACAGTGGTAAGTGTAGAAGAAAAGCGAAAATATTGATAAAGAACTTCAAATTTTGACAAACACTGAAGCTCGAACAGCATAAAAACATACAAACATATTTTTTCTAACATATTGAGTTATAAATTGAGGCCCCTAAAATAATGAGGCCCGGAGCAGCCTCCCCTCTTGCCACCTTCTCTGATAGCCACTTACTATAGTGTATCTATTCGATTTTAACATTTATTCCATAAAATATAATACATAAATAGTGTAAGCTGATTAGGAATTGCTTTTGATCTTCCCTTTTGTGAGCAAGTTATCTTTAAAGTTAAAACTGATGGTAATGATGACGATGCAAAATTTTTTTTATATACAGTGTGTAATCTAAGATATGGAATGTCAGGTAATGGAAGATTGAATAATCTAAACTTTACTATTTTTTGCCAACAATATATATCAGCAGTTATATAAATATACAACGTGTCCAATTTTGCTAGTCCACATATTTTTCTCAAAGGATACAAAAATTATGTCCTATTGATTTTTTTTTTTTATTTCGAACTAAAATCATGAATAAATAAACTATACATAGTATTTGTATAGAGTATGGATTTTTCTTCGAAAAAGCCAAATTCTATACAATGCCCTTTAATTTTCTGAAAGCAATAATAGAAATGATTGCAAACCTGGAGACCGCCTGGGTAGCAATTGTTGGTATTATTTATAAATATCAGTTATAGAAAAAGCTTTTGATACCAAAATATCATAAAAAAGAAATGATTCCTTCAAAAAATATAAAAAATAGCTTCACTTTCCAAAAAAAAAAAAAAAAAAAAAAAAAAAAAAAAAAAAAAAAAAAAAAAAAAAAAAAAAAAAAAAAAAAAAAAAAAAGATCTGCTCAAAGGGATGCACAAAATTTTTCCATCGCAGATTTTAATTCAAAATTAAAAAATAATAAAAAAACCTGAAAATTCACATTCTATCTTCAGTATTTATGATAAAAAAATGCATAGTGCAGTAATATTTTGGACAGAATTTTTGCAAAGTCAGAAAATATAAAAAAAAAGACTTATCCTTCTTTTCTGCGTTAAAATGCAACTTTTATTTTTGCATTAATGATGGCAACTGCAAATTCCTCAATGGTAAGCTTATTATTTTCGTATTCTCATTCCAAGTTTGATAATTTGGCAACGTGCGTATTATTAGTTTTACGATTTAACTATTTTGTTTTTGCCTCACTTGTTTACTTATACTTTCCATAATTTACTATTGAAACAATTTAGGTTGCTTCAAAAAGCATTTTTAATATATTTAAAAGTAAATTTATTTGACGAGCTGTAGCTATAAGCTTAGAAATCTGTCTTATACAGTATATTTAGCTTGTTTACAAAACGAAAATAAATTGATCGGATCATTTTTTTTTGTTTATACAAGTTATTAGATTACTACGACCTACATTTGTTTGCAATCGGATTAAAGTGAGGAAGTCAAAGAACTTGATGATTTCATCTTGATCCGCCATCTTAAAACAATATGGGGGACGATTTAAATTTTAAGTGTATGATGTACATGATGGCAGTCGTTCAAATATTGAAAGAACGCGGAAAATAGATTCCATCAGTTCTACTTTAACGTCCTGGTTTTCTTTCAGATGAATCATAACTTTTAATAAACGTTTCTTATACGAAAACATTTATTAAATTGTTGAATAGAAAGTTTTAAAAATTCTAACAAATAAATAATAGAAAGTAGAGATGTCAAAGAATTTGGGTCTAGACTTACATAAAACATTTGCATTTATTATGACAGGAAAAATTTGTTTTAAAAATAACAATCCATTGAATCCAATATTTATTACATACGAAAATATATACGTGTTAATTTCTTTTTCTCGTTGTGTTGTTGACCTAATAATATCTTGCCAAGCGAAACAAATCGACTGATTTTATTGAAAATAAAAAAAAAAAAATCAACGTAGCTTAAACTTGTATTATGACCCTTTGCAGAAATTTAAAAAAGAAAAGCATCATAAACACGCCTTTGGCGATAATTAATAGTTTTCCAGAAAAAACTTTGCTTTAATAAAATGGTACAAGTTGATACTTAATTACTAAAAATATGTGAATTTTCTAATTACTGGGGGATAATAAGCTTATATATTTTCTCCATTCTTCTTTAGTCTCACGAAGCTTCAAGGTTCTTGGCTGCAAGCACCACATTACTCCACTTACTCCGGTTCTTTGTCTTTTCCCGCCAACTTCCAGGCAACTTCCTTTGTTTAGCACTTCCAAGTCTTTCTCGATGTTATCTATCCATCCTCTTCGGGGCCTGCCTCTGGGTCGTCTTTTGGTTGGATCTTCATTGAATGTTTTCTTCACTGGATGTTCCTCATCCATCCTCTCTCCAGGTGTCCCAATCATCTGATGCGACTGGCTCTGACCACACTTATAATTAGTGTTTTCTCCCGTTAACTCTCACATATTTCGATATTTTCTTAGGCTTCTTCTTTTTCATTAAATTAATCTTCACCATATTCTTTAAAATTTCTGAAAATGAGAAAAAAAAAAATAAAAAATAAAAAATAGAATTCTGTAAGAATGACCTTCAATATAAAATTTTTTCATTGAAGTTATGGCAATCATATGTATACAAAAATTTAATGTGAACTGTGTCTCTCCTTATTTACATAATAACCTTTAAACTCTTCAATTTTTTCTGAATTCGCACTTGAACTGTAGATAAGAAAGACACTAAATTTATCCTCCACTCCTTAGTTTTTTGTTTTGCAGATCTTTGCAACAAATACAAATGCATTCTCTATATTCTGTAATAATAGATTTTAAATATCCATCAACTGTTGATAAATAATATTACTATTTTAAAAAATAAATAGCATAACAATTCTACACCTTTGGATAAAATGGAATATGAGTGTTGGAAACCATTTATTCTTAATTATATCTTGTAATTATTCATATATATGTCCGGTCAATAATTAGATCTAAATGCACTTGGCAAGGATATGACAAATTTGTTTGTTTTTTTTTTTTTATTTAAATTTATCACTATATTCATTTGCATGTGATGAACCTTATGATTGTTTCCCACACTATAATTGTATGGTGGAATTTTTATAAAAAAAAAAAATGCATAAAAGTAACACTTGATTTCGAATAGAAATAGTTTCTTCTATCAGGTTGCTGCTGTAATTAAATAACTTGAGTGAGTTTAATTGCCTTTACTAATATCCACTAACTGGAAAAACTTAATAGGGGGAAAATCGCAGTACAGTATTCAGTTTTATCTGAGTATTTCAGTTTACTGACAATTTTTTTTCTAGTAAGAAAAACATAAAAAAAATTCATTTTAGAATTAAAACAGTGAACTTTATTGACAAACTATAATCTAAATTCGATGATTGTTTTTCCTTTCTTTATAAAGTCTTTTATTTCTGTAAAATATTAAAAAAAGGCACAATTTTCATTTAGGTCGTGTCGCACGTACAAGCGACGCGACGCGGTGCGATGCGATACTACGAGAGACAGAAAACAAAGCAATAGATATAACCTCGACGCGTCCCCTGTGGACAAGGGGTTAGAATATGCCCACCGTCTGACTCCGCGTAAAATAAAAGGCTCCCAAAGGGATCACCTTGCTTTAGTGGTGTTTGTGGGCTCCTGTACGGAATCGGGACTGCTTCAGCAGTGCCCACATTCGTCACTGGAAGCCTGCGGTGGGGCCCTATAGGGATCTGGATCCCGGCGAGCTTGCGCGCCTGATTTTCAAATTCGGCTTCCATGCCTATCGTCTTCGGGGGACAAGTTCTCACATAGCTCCCATAGGGAGGGTAGTATAAAAAAACCTCGATGCGTCCCACTTATGTATCGCATGGTATAATACAAACTACAGTGGCATGTTTGCTGAAGCGACCATTAAAGCAACAGTGGCAAATTATCATGGCTACCAAATTCGTTTTAGAATTTCTAATAAGCGAAATTAAAAAAAAAAAAAACCTGTATTATGGAACATGAGAGATAAAAATTGCCACAATCGGAATTTAGTGAATAAATAATGGGACTCTATTTCATTGTAGACGCTAGAGAAGAGTTTCTCGTGGGACAGAATCGCTCGTAGCGTAGCATAGCGAAGCATCGCATCGTACAGCGTCGCGTCGCTGGTACATGGAACACAATCTTAAACACAATATTTCTTTTTTTTAAATAGTTTCTTTTACTTAGCTGTTCTCTTCTATAGAACTATAGGCTCTATGCGTTTATTTTGCAAATAGAAACACTATTAGAAATCACGCACAAATTTTTTCAATAGTTATTAATTTACGATACCTTTTGCAAATATTTTTTATTTGGATAATAAATTAGGGGAATATATTATTTAATTAAATATCAGAAATTAAAAATTTGGCTATCATTTCATTATTAAATTCTTTAATTATTTTAACTATTTTGTAAAATTAATTGAATTTTTAATGATATAAATAATTTGTTTGAAATATATCCAGATCAGTATTACAGCATTATTTTTATTAAGAATTTTATTATTATTGATTTATATTTAATATAATAATTTTATACTTAAAAATTTTGTATGTTTATTTAGTACCTGTTCTCTTTCAGAATTTTTTCTGTAAGCTAAAGTAGTAGCGTAAATAGAATTTTGATGGGAGAATACTCAATCAATATTGCTGAAGTGCAATGCAAACAAAATTGGAGAGAGAGTACATTTATTTCATAACCAATATAGAAAATCACAAAAGTTATTATTTTAAAACCGAAACCCATTCTAAAAACCAATCTTATAACAGTTCAAATTCAATACAAAGTATGCTTATTAAATAAAAGCTAGCCCATTATCGTGTTTTGGATGTTCTTATAAGGACGAATGTAAGCATTCATGGATAGGATTCTACTTTAACTGCTTTGCGTTTTCGCTTCTAACCTTAGTGCGACGCGTCTATGAATAATAAGTCGCATTATAGCGCGCCTTAATGCCTCTCACTTTTCGTATTCGATAAAGTAGATGTTAATATGCAGGGTACAATTGTCGCTTACTGAAGCACGGCGAAAGTGGTACACATCGAAAGGGGGGTCGAAACATGCAAAGTTCCGTTTATTGCAAATGGCGCATGCGGTTTGACGTTGTGTCTGACTCGCTACAGTCTGCGACGCGACGCGTCCCGTTCCCGTGCTGCACTACCTATGCCGCCTAGATGCCTCTGTATCTCGTAAATGCTTGACCTTTGACCCCTAGTCCATTAGGGATTTTTTGCGTGTTTCGGCCCTGCTTTCGATGTGTACCACTTTCGCTGTGCTTCGGTAAGGCGACAATTGTACCATATGCAATAACATCTACTTCATCATATTATCATATAATGCATATCATATCATAATATGATCATATAAATATTATCATTTAATATATTCGCGCAGCGACGCGAAAACGCGAGACAGTCAAAGTAGAATCCATTCATGGAACTCCGGGACAGAATATTTGTGCCCATTATTTCTCCTTTAAAATACAAATCTTTGGTATTTTAAAGTAAGTAAATGTCTTCATTATAATTTAATTTTCATTATAAATTCAAAAATTCAAACGAAATCAAATTATTTTTGTCTCTAACGACGAGGATCAGGACGGCAGCTGCAAGGTATAATTACTATATTTATGTTTACAGCAAAACAACCAGTCTTCATTAAAATAAATGATGTGATACGATGAAATTAGCATTTTCTTAATTAAACTTTTAATTTATTTAATAAAAAAATAATACATTTATTGAAATTTCCAGATCGATTTACATTTATCCGATTTTTATAAAGTAATATTTGGGGATAATTGTGTTATAAATAATCAAACATTTGTAAAAAAAAAATCTATATTTAGAAGTAATCGATAAAAATTTGAATCCACATTATTTGTTATGTGCAGGTTTCACATAGTCTATATATCTAAGATTTTAAATTACAGAGTATTAAAATATATATATATATAGTAGCATAAATTATATATTTTGTAGAATTAAATTTTAAATATTTTAATCTTGTGTAAAATAAAAAAATAGGTTCATCAATTAATAATTTTTTAAAAAATACAGAACATTTAAAAAAGATTATATCATGATTAGTATAAATGATTGTATGCAAAATTAATAGCCTACTTATGCAGTTTTATCAAAGTTAAAAAAAAAAAAATAAATTATCTGTGACGATAATCTCAGATTAATAAAAGTATTATAACTTAATTCTAAATTAAAACTGAGATAATTGCTCATAAATCCTGCCGCGATGCCTGTGAAAATATAATTTTGTTGCACTTAAGTTTTATTTATTTTTTTTTATTTTACTGATTCATGTTTTTCATCACACTTAAATATTGTATTTAAAAAATGAAAATTTTAAAATAACCAAACAAAATAATACATTAATATTGCATAAGAAAGAAAAATGCGGTTAATTATGTCTCAGAAACTTGATCACGTACAGGATAACTTAAAAGTCTGAGTTGCATTTCAGACAGAGAAGTTGTATTTCTAGTTAACTACTCTATCATTATTGAGTTATTTAAAAATCTAATTTAGTTCATATTTTAAAATTAAATCTTAACTTAGACGAAAACATATATCGTTATTTTAAGTACAGAAAACATATCTAGATCACAGTCGAAGATAGAATATATATAATGAAGTCTGGATTAAGATTTTCAGGAGCCTAAGGCCGTGTCCCACGTGAGAGCGACGCGAAACTGTACGATGCGAGAATCGCTTCTATAGGATTTATAGTGAAATACAATATATTATTATTCACTAAATGACGATATTGGTAATTTTTATCTCTCGTGTTCCTTAATACAGGTTTCTTTTTGAATTTCGCTTATTAAACCTCTGAACGAACTCGGTAGTCGTGATAATTTGCCTCTATCGCTTCAGAAAACAAACTTAGGCCCTGTCCCACGTGCAAGCGATGCGATACGTGAGGCTTTGCTATGCTACACTACAAGCGACACTCAGTCCCACGAGAAACGCTTCTATAGCTTCTATAATGAAATATTATCCCATTATTTATCCAATAAATGCCAATTATCTATCGCTTCAGAAAACAAACTTAGGCCCTGTCCCACGTGCAAGCGATGCGATACGTGATGTTTTGCTATGCTACACTACAAGCGACACTCTGTCCCACGAGAAACGCTTCTATAGCTTCTATAATGAAATATTGTCCCATTATTTATCCAATAAATGCCAATTATGGTAATTTTTATCTCTCATGTTCCATAATTCGGGTTTTTTTTTTAATTTCACTTATTAAAACTTCTGAATTCAATTCGGCATCTATGAATGATTTGCTTCTGTCGCTCCTGTAGTTGCTTCAGAAAAGAAACTAGTTTGTATTTCGGCTACAGAAGGCGACAGCGAGTGATACTACACAGCGCTAAGATATACAGTATACGTGGGACATGTCGAAGATATGTCTATTGGTTTATTTTCTGACGCTCGTAGCACCGCATCGTACAGCGTCGCGTCGCTTGCACGTGAGACACGGCCGTATAGTTTGTATTTCAGCTACGGACGGCGATGCTACGCGGCGCTACGATATAAACGTGGGAAGCGTCGAAGTTGTCTATTGATTGGTTTTCTGACAATCGTAGCATCGCATCGTACAGCGTCGCGTCGCTTGCACCTTTGATACGGCCTAAGGCTATGGGAAGGATGGTTGACATTATCATTACGCCAATGTAAAATGAAGGTCACTCTCGTTAAAACTGATTTTGGGAATAACAAAATTTTCAAATACTGTATACTAATATTGAAATGTCGAACTTCAGCATTTATTAATTACCATTTTAGTATTTTATTACCAATAGTTTAATTAATGGTTAAACAGTTTGTAATTAAAATGTTAGCAATAAAAAAAATACTGGTTAGTATTACGAGTATAAAGTATGTTGATAACTACCGTAGAAATTCAAATAAATCAATTTAACAAACAAAAAGGAGTTTTATTCGTTGAAAAATAAAAAATTCTTTTATTAAATAACCTAGTTTAATAAAAGAAAATCTTTCCTTTAAAGAATTTTGCTCTTAAAAATTTTACAAAATTTTTATAGGGAGATAATATTTAGAGAGGGAAAAATTTTATTGAGAACAAGAATAATTAAGATTTTTTTATAGACTAATATTACACTTTTAATTACTATATTTTACATTATAATGTTATATTTTCTTCCATTATTTTTCTACATTTCTTCCCGGTTATGTCACTATAATACAGTTAACTCAACACCTGCTGTTGGCTTCCTATCGACTTTTTTTTTATAATGCTATATAGAACTGCATTATTCTTTGGTTAGCAACTTGGACAACAGAGAATAATATACATGTTAAAGATTTATACGCCTTAATTAAATAATAAAACGAATTACATTATTTAATATATAAAAAAATTATTCATTTTTATAATTTTATTCTTATATAAAACGTAAATTGGCTGGTGAAGAGTAAAAAAAGGAAAGGACGATCAATTATTCCGAATTGATTTCTCTGGAATTTAACAAAAGTAAGTCAGAGGTATTTTTTTATATACGATTTTAAATAGAAAAATTTATTCATAGCTAATGTAAACTTTTAAAAAACAAAGATTATTTTTACAGGAAACGTAGCGATAATATATAGTCTAGAAGCGGAACATAGCCCGACCTGTATTTACAGTTGGTTAAAAACTGGGATGATTGCCCAGGAACTAGCAACGATGTAGTAGCAGAAGAGCAAGGGAAGTCACACATACTAAAATATTTCTGTTACGCTTAATGTATAAAAATAGCATATAGTCATAAAATCTTCTTACAATAAAAATTAAATGTTATACACACGAAGAAAAAGTAAAAAGAAATCGTGTGTTAGCTTAAATCTTTACAATAGAACTGGTTAACCACGCCTCTGTCACGTGTTATGACGTGGCTCAGAGAAGGTTTGCTCCCCTTATTAACGAAAGCAGAGCGTGTGTAGTGCCTGTGGTTTCGACGTGGGAAGACTAGGAGGTCAGTGGAACTAAGGGAAAAAAATGGAATCGGAATTAGCCAGCCCAACCGAACTGATAAAATTAAATGACAACGAAGGGAAAAGTAAAAGCGGAATACATCTCAAGAAAGAATTAGGAGTATTGAATGGCGTGGCAATTATTGTTGGTATTATTATTGGTTCTGGCATATTTGTATCACCCAGAGGAGTATTGAATGAAAGTGGATCTATAGGTTTGGCGCTCCTAATATGGGTCATGTGTGGTGTTTTGTGTATGCTCGGTGCCTTATGTTATGCCGAACTTGGTACTTCTATACCGAAATCTGGTGGAGATTATGCTTATATATACGAAGCATTTGGACCAGTATTTTCGTTTTTATTCCTATGGGTAGCCATGCTCATCATCATGCCAACGGGTAATGCCATTGCTGCCTTAACTTTCGCGAATTATATCTTGGAACCTTTTTTTCCGTCCTGTCAACCTCCTGCCAATGCAGTTAGATTAATAGCTGCACTTGTTGTAAGTTAGTATACACAGTTTTTGTTATTTTCTACTAAGTTAAGATTAATTTTATTTTTCATTGTTATCATAAAATATAAAGTAAATTATAGAAATGCGTCAGTTTACTATAACTTACAATATAGAGTTAGAATAGTTTTAGAATAAAATTGAACTAAAAATAGTTTACGGATTAGATCAACATTATTTTTTTTTTTTTATCACTGACTGAATAACAAATTTATAAAGAAACAATCTTACTGTATACTATCATAAATTGGCGATTGATATACTGATTAGTTATCAACTACATTATTGCATGCAATTTTCCATTGATTTTTTTTTTCAATGAGTAATCATCATAACGAAAAATATTTAATTATGTTTATAAAATTATATATCGTTGAATATTAACATTTTAAAAAATAATTTTATTGTTTTATGATTGTTACATATCTAAATTCAAACTCCAAACAAAAGGTTAATAATGATCCATATGGAAATAATTTAGATGAAGAAAAAGTAAGATGATAATGATAATTCAAAATTTTTCATTGATATATTGGTGATTTAGCAAAATAACGAGAAAAAATCTGCTTCAATAGTTAAATACGATTGCATCAGATTTTTGTAGTTGTATACCGAATATCGACCATTTTCTCACCACGTGGCCTTCCATGCTTTCTCGATTTTACACCTCATCTATTGTTTTGATTATGAATTTGATATTGGATATGGCAACAGTTTGTCTTATCAAAATATTTATGAAATGATAAGAATATTTTTGATATGAATTGTTTCTAATTAAGATTATTATCCATAATATAAGAAGAATTTTAATGAGTAAATTATTTGTTGTTATGCTACAATATTGAATCCTGAAAACAAAATATTAATGTTTTAAAATTATTTATACGATAATTTAGTATTTAGTTATAGTATACAGCAGATGAAATTTTTCTTTGTATTAATTTTTTCTTCGAATTTCTCAAAATACAGAAATATTAAGTTCTAACATCCTTCTCAATATCAACTTCTCTTTTTTTTAAAAAAAGAAGTTAAGTAAATTATTATTGGAAAGGTTGTTTGAGTGCTTCAAATTCTTTCTAGGTGTCTACCAAATTTGCCAATTAAAATTAGGTGTTTACCAATTAAAATTGTATTAAATTATTTGTTGATGGTAATAAAGAGTATTACAATAATATGTAATACTCTTTGTTATTTATTTTAAACTTTATATACAGTAAATACAAATAAATTAATGTCTTTGTGTTGATATAATAGATATTAAATTATTTGTTGATGGTAATAAAGAGTATTACAATAATATGTAATACTCTTTGTTACAGTATTTATTTTAAACTTTATATAAATACAAATAAATTAATGTCTTTGTGTTGATATAATAGAAAAGTGCAGAATTTTTTTCCAATATGAATATTAATCTAAATTACAGAAAATAAACAATATAAATTAAGCAAATAAATAAAAGAATCTTATAACATTTTTAAAATCCATCTACAATATTTAATTGTCAAACAATATTATTAGAATTATGTATTAAATGGATTATTCTTGCTTAATTAACTATTGATGTTTAGATACTAATTGAAATTTAAATTTTAATGTCTGAATATAGTATAATTCGCATGTAAAGTTTGCCTTGAAAAAGGATTTTGTAATATCTGAAATTTGAAAAATTTCGTAATGAGATTTTTAGAATTTAAGTGGAAAAGTGTACAGTACTTAATGTTCACATCAAATATCTATTTTAATTTGATTAAAAATGTCATAATTACATTATAAAAAATTATCAAAAAATAAATAAATGAAATAGAGAAAGGTGACAATATAAGCCTGTAATAATTTTTTATTAAATTATCCTTCCAAAATTATTGATATAAATAGTTAAATTGAACAAATATGAGAAAAATGCAAATAACATTTATAAAATGTAGTTTATATTGGGTTCTTAACTGGACCACTATTTCATATCTTTCAAGCTGAACTGACAGCATAACACATTCAAAATTACTAATTAATTAATCAACAGATGATGATTTCTGTAAAATAATTGTTTGTCAGTTATTTTACAGAAACCATCAAAACAATGAATTGTTTTGATGAAAATCATCAACACAAATTAATTGTTTTGATGATTTGCAAATGCAATTAATTTATTGTTTAAACAATAAATTTAATTGCATTTGAAACTAGATAAAGAAAAATCATGTTTATAATATATACTATATAGTATAGCATAATTATTTTCATTCTTGCTATTTACTAGAAATATATTAACTGTAATAAAATATATTTTAAAAGGAAATTTATAACTTTTTAATTCTTTATAATTATTTGTTTAATACATTAAAACAGTGTCTGAATTAGGTTTCCTGTCAGTGCATTATGTCATGTAAATACAGGTTTCCCTCAATTTACAAAAGTAATGGCAACCTTGAAAATTGCTATTAGATAAAAATTTGTTTCTTATTAATTCCAACGTAAAAATTTCTGGTATGTTCTTGGAAATCATTTACCTATTGATGAGAAATTCATTTACATATTGATGTTAAAATATTCCAAAAGCATTAATAAACATATAACCAGGGACAGACTTTCAGAGAAATGCAAGCCCCTGGGCAACTAATATTTTTGAGGTCCTACCAAAAGCTGGGACTACAGAGGGGTGTTTCAACAGCCAGTACAACATAAAATGTCATCACTGTATGATTGAGTGAAAAGTTCCATTGGATGATGTTACATAAACAACATCATTATGCGATATCATTCTATATAACAGTGACTGATGTCACAAATATTGTACTCACTACGGTGGTACATATTCTAAAATTGGAACGATACAGAGAAGATTAGCATGGCCCCTGCGCAAGGATGATGTCACAAATATTACAGAAAGTTTTGATTTTTTCCAGCTTTGCTTATAGATAGACTACTGAATGTTGTTACCATTGGTAGCTATTAAAAATTCTCATAAACCAGAAACTAATAGGTCTCTACAAATGATGTGCCAGAAATTTCCAGATAACACTGGGTATATTGGTTAATAACAAATATCCAACTTTTAAAGAACTAACTTAATATGGCAGGAGAATTAACTATATGTGTAAAAAAATTATATTTCTACTAAAAAATTATAGAAACACTTTCAATTTTTATTAAAATCCTCAGCTAAATTCAAAAACCAAAAGACAACACATTTCATCAAGAATTTCCTGCCATAGTGCTGTTTGTGTTTTGTTTAAGTTTATCTGGCAGTGTACACAAGAAAAATGCCAACTAACTTTATTAAATCAATGTCATATTTCAATTATTCATTATATGTTCCACCATCCAAAAATGGTTGAAAAACACTGATATAGAAGAATAAGTCTATTGAAATAATGAAATTAATCTTATGATTGATTCATAATTAAATTTTAATAATTAAGCTAAGCATTATTGTTAATCTAATCCAGTGGTCTCATCTTTTTCAAACTAATGGCTCAGTTTTGATTATAATAAAATTTTTGACAGAATGTTTTAAAGCAAATATGTATGTATTGTATAAGATGAATTTTTATGAAATACTTTAGTATGTTCATGAAACACTAATATACTGTAGAACAGACATGGGCAACCTTTCCTAATTTGGAAGCCAAATTATCATTCTGTCTTCGAGTCAAGGGCCGGACCAATTTATTAAATAAAATAAACTAATGTTAAATGAATTAAAACAGATTGTTAAAATTAATTATAAAGATAAAAATATTTTAATTTGATTATGTAGGGTAAAACTGGGAGAGATGGTGCATTTTTTTTTGCTTACTGATAAAATTATTAATAACCATAATCAAAAACGTTTATTATTCAAACTAGCTTACATGGAACCATATGCACAAAGTAATGTCAAAAATTAGTTAAACAAAATGAAAAAAATAACAAAACAACTTTTTTCATTTTGTTTAATTAATTTCTGACATTACTTTTTGCATATGGTTCCATATAAACTATTTTGAATAATAAAAGTTTTTGATTATGATTATTAATAATTTTATCAGTAAACAAAAAAAATGATATGCCATCTCTCCAGGTTTTATCCTAATGTGGATTTTTAATTATCTGAAATAAAGCGTATCAGTGTCTATGCTGTTCAAACGAATGGAAGTTTCTGTATTCCATAATCATTACCATAATGTTAGCTTGCCTCTAGAATATGAATATATAAATACTTAGCTGTGCCATCTCTCCTGCCACACCATCTCACCTGGTTTTACCTACTATGTTTTTAAATCAAACATCAAATCGAAAAATGGTAATAAATTCTCTATTGTGATCTGTTTTACATCGTATCCACTATAGTTAACCCTAACTGAAAAGACTTGTCAATCATCGAATTTGGCATTGAAAGTTCTTAGTTGAAAAGACTATAGTAGAACATCTTTTTTAAAATAGTAGAACACACCATGTTTTCTCCCACCATGAGTCTGACCAACTTCCCTGAAATGGATCAGGATCAGATCAAAAGAAGTAGAGGGCCAGATCCGGGCCGGGGGTTGCCCATATGTGCTGTAGAACATCAGTTAAGAATCACTGGTCTAAATAACTATTGATATTATAGTTTCTTTTAAATTATACACAACAATTTATTACAAATGAAAATTAATTATCTACAAGGGATTATCTAATTTTCTTTTTGATAATTTAATTAAAATAATTTAAAAATCATAGGAAAATAAGGATTGTCAGAAGTATTTTTTTATTACTCACTGTCAATACATATTTGAAGCAAAGAATTATATTATAGAAGATAATGAATAAATTAATTTCCCCTAAATGATCTGTTCTATAAATATTAATTTAATGAGGAAGAGGGGTATTTTTTTAGAATGAGGCACAAAATGTAGAAAAAATAGATTATTGATAGTATTGATAAGTTTCAATAAATGAATTTTAATTGAAATAGTAAGATGTTATTTTTATATTACTATCTGTCATTTTCATCATATTTTGTTTTAATCATTTAAGAAAATTAATGGAATATAATTTATTTTATCATTTGCTAAGTGAAAATAATACATTTAATTAAAAGCTATGAATGTTACTAATGATATGTTTTATTTTTACTTTTAACCTTTCAGTTGAAAATAGTTTATTCATTAGATCATAATAATTTATGTAATGCTGTACTTATATAAATAGGATAACTACTTATGTTTCATGTCTGATTTTAATTTATTAAATCAAATTATTGTTAATATTTATTTTCTTAATACAAAGATAATACAACAAATCAAACCAAATACTACAGCCAAACCTTTTTTTTTTTTTTAGGTTTTTTAACTTTTATCAATTGCTATAATGTAAAATGGGCTACTAAAGTTCAAGTTGGCTTTACTTTTGCTAAAATCATTGCTCTTGTTATAATTATTTTTGCTGGGATTATTCATTTAGCACAAGGTAGGAAATATTTATTTTATAAATTCAGTATTAATATATATGTATTAAAAGGAAAAAGTTTTTTTTTGCTTTTTATTTAAAATAAATACAGTCCTCGACTTACAGCGGGATTTGGTTTTGAATTTAGTTATCATAAATTAGAACAATCAGAAGTCAAAAAAAAAAAAAAAAATTTATGGATTCCTCACTTTTAATGTTTATTAGGACACTATACATTATCTTAGCAAACATAAAGAACACAAAATTACATGAATACAACACTAAAAAGGATCTTTCCTTATTTCCGATCATTGTATCAAGAAACTTGAACCCATTGAATTGATTGAACAATCACAGAATTAGCAGATTTCGTCACTATTGTAAGTATGAATGGTCATAAATTGAAAATTATTGTATATATTTTCTAGCTTATAAATGAGTAACTTTACTAAAAACAAAGTCACAGCATTTTTTTTCAGATATTAGTCCCTCATTAGTCATTATTCTTTGGATATTACAAACACACAGCTACTAAGTAATCTCATGCCTAGTATACTATATATAAATGACTTCCTCACTATTTCCCAAGAGATTGCTGAGGATTATGAAGAGGAATTTCTGGAAGTTGTTAAAAAATATAGGAGAATGTGCAGAGGCAAACAACATTAAATTCTACTTATGTTTCATGTCTGATTTTAATTTATTAAATCAAATTATTGTTAATATTTATTTTTTTAATACAAAGATAATACAACAAATCAAACCAAATACTATAGCCAAATCTCTCCTAGTGGAATAAGTCTGAAACTTTTTAATGATTAATTTTCAAATCAAGGCTACGTTGTCATCATCTATTGAGTTAATACATTCAAATCCTGATAAGATGCCCCTATTAAGCTGCCATCCTCGCTGACCTTCAAGAAATTTGACGGAACAGATCTTCTGTATGTTAATGGAATAGACAAACCAGACAATAGACAAATAGAATGGAATTTATTATAAAAAATAATAAATTTTATAAGTGAGGAAACAATAATTTTATAAAGGATTTTGATTTTTATACAAAATTTCTGAAGGTGACACAAAAACATACAAAAAGACTAAAATACCTGTTTTCATTTTATATTTTAATAAAGAAATAGCTAAATTTATGATAGTTTTTATTTTTATTACTTATATTTTAAGAAAGTCAGAGATTTCAAAAATTTTCCCAAAAGTAAAATATTTTCATGCTAGCAATAAGAATATTAGTAAATAAATAAAATAAAAATAACATGTGAAAATATAAAACAAAAAATTATTTAAAAATTTGCATAAATACCATTATTTCTGAATCAAATCAAAAATTGAACCAAATCCTGAATTCAGATCCATTATTTCTTATAATTTCTTAAATTTAATTTGTGCAAATTTTGCTATGAAATTTCTAGAAAATCAAATCTTCATGGAAATGGAACTTAAATATATTTAATACAAAATTGTTTTTTATAATTTATTATTTATTTTGTGTTTTGGTACATTTTTGACTAAGATGCTTATATTATTAAATGATAACCTAGTAAATTATCTTTGATTCAATTTACTTTGAATTTTGCACTTATGCTGATTAATTTCTGTTAAAAAAAAGTATTTACAAATAAATCAAGTAATTCATCAAGATATTGAAATGAATAATTATACAATTCTATTAATAAATTATCTTTTTGTTAAACTAAAATTTTATATTTAGCAAAATATTGTTGATCTGAATTAATTGGGAGATTGGGATCTGGATATTTCATCAATAAAAATATTTCAAATTAGTAAGCATAGTGTATTTGAAATTTTTACAAATTTACTTTTAGGCTCTTGGCACTATCTTACACCACATGATGCCAAGACCCTTGTTATCTACAATGACCTTGATATAAGGGCCCTTACTGTCATCATATCTTTATAGATAGCATGGCTTTGTGTGGCAAGTTGGTTATATATAATTTAGATGTTTTGGATTATAATTGCAATACTAATAACCATTTATACATTATTTACCAAGTTGAATTTCAACTTGTGAATATTGAATAAATGATTATTAATATTGTAATGTGAATACTAAATTCATATATGCTAAATTTGTGAATGTAAGAGGTTGCTATATTTATTTTAATGATGCCAACTATGAAAATTTTAATGATACTTTATTATTCAAGAAGGCCTTTTTTTTATTTTAATAATTTAGAAAATATTCCCTTTTATTTCATCAAAATATTTAAAGAAATACAATAACTAACAGGAAACTTTCAAGTGAAATAATGGCACTTGGAAGAACTACACATTTGATACAATTGTATTTATCGTTGAAAATGCACTACTGATATATGATGGCTGAAAATAGTAATTCAAAGCTCAATGTCTACAAAGTAAACAAACACTGCATATGTTAGTTGAATATATTTATTTTGTATTTATTTGGTATTATAAGAAATCCTGAACTAAAATAAAATTTGAAAAAATTGTATTATTCAAGCATTGATGATACCATTGTTATAAAAATTTACTGTACTAAATAATAATTTTTAACTTTAGACCAGGAATGGC
Source organism: Olivierus martensii (assembly GCA_000484575.1). Taxonomy (NCBI): domain Eukaryota; kingdom Metazoa; phylum Arthropoda; class Arachnida; order Scorpiones; family Buthidae; genus Olivierus; species Olivierus martensii. The sequence continues at coordinate 21,104 of AYEL01052040.1, read as the reverse complement.
AAACTTATGGCATATGTATCCAAAGTGGTATTCTGGCAAATTTTTTTCTCACATGAAAAATTTATGCATGTGGAACTGATACATTAAATTTTAATTGAAAAAATTTAATAAATTAAAAAATATATATATATATATTATAACAATGCGGTATTTTTGTAAACACTTTTTTTATCAAACATTTTCTTTGTGACATTTAATATAATTACAAAAAAAAAGATAAAAAAAATGTTGGAGTTTTGCCACTTTAGAAGTGTTTGGCATTTTAATCACGCTGTTTTGTGACACAAATTACATTTCACTTACAAGTTTTATATAAATTTTTTAATGATATATATTCGAAGAAATATAAATCTACCATTTTTTTGGTCTGTTTAATAACATTTATATCGTCGTACAAAAGATTGATAATCTTTTTTATCGATACGTTATCTGCCAATTCGTTAGCAGAACTGCATACAATTTTTTTTCATATCATTGCATTTTTATGATAAAGCAAATCAATGCAGATTTATGATTTATTACACACAAAAAAAATATGGAAGATATATAATTAAAGGTACGATATTTTTATAACACTTGTGTAAGCAAATCAAGTTACGTAAACGATTTTTAAAGTATTATCTTACTCGATTCTTAATAGAAAATTATTCGTAATTTAGAAAATTACTTTTATTTACACAAGCGCGAGTTAAATTGGACTAATGCCACCATCTTTTATTTTTTTTCCTCTACTCTCTTCTTTCTATTAGGAATATGAGCAAGTAGTGGCTGATCTCTCTCTCTCTCTCTTCCTCTGTGTGTCTTTTTTTTCTCTCTTTAAGTAGGTCACGTAACGCAAACAATACTGAATTTTTTCCCTGAGAGAGTTTTATAATACAACGTTTAGTTTTAATTTAATAAAATATATAATCTCTTAGGTATGATAATATAAAATTGCATTGGACTTACTGAGAAGGTCACATGCTTTATTTAAATGTCAAATGTTATGCAAGTCAAAGCTATAATTCAAATTACGAGTTTATAATTTAAGAAAATAAAATTTTGTTTTACAAGCGAAGATATAATTCATCAACCGTATTTTGTCTGTAATTAATTCATTTAACTGTAAATGTCGTTTGTATTAAATTCTATTAGCGAATGCAGTATATTTAATTTTAATGTAGGAAAAAAAAAAAAAAGAAAGAAACATATAATCAGATTATTGTAAAATCGAAAATATTCGCGTATCAGAAGTTGGATAATTACAGAGAGATAAATAATCTGACGAATGTTGCGTTTAATGATAATTACTTTAACATGTAATCCTTAATAGTCTGTAGTAGTCCTATTATCAAAATACTTACAAGTCTAATTAGAATGACTTCAGCGTGTATGTTAAACTCCTGATTTATTTAATAAATTATTTTTTTAGTCATTTTTTTTATTAAAATTTGGTCTTATATACATGTATTTGCTTTGTTTTCTTATCTTTAAAAAATAAGTGTCGTAGACCATCCTATTTTTAAATAATCGTTTGTTATCATCGAAATCACATAAATATTAATTTTGAAGTTCTATGCGTTCCTATTGCAAGATGGCGGCCATTCGAAATTTTAAAAAATCGATATACCGTATTTGAAAATATTTTAATCATATTTCGCAAAAATTATATTATATATAATCACGTTTCTTATCTGGTTGTCTGTTAGTCAGTCTGCAAAATATCTGAAGAATAAAAAAATTTTATAGTATTCAAATTTTATGGAATTGTTCATAATTAACTTAACTATTCGTCTATTAATTATGAAGTTTCTATGTATTCGTCACAAGATGGCAACCGTCTGTAAAAAATAGTTAATATTGCTGAAACGATTGCATTTGAATAATAATATGTTCATAAGAGAGGAAATTTTTTTTTGTAAAAAAATGACCATAACGTTATTTATTATCGATAAAAGCTTTATCTATATTTTTATCTTTCGACAACCAAAATACTGCTATTTTAAATAAATGCTAATGCATTATATTAATATTCATTTAGTATGAACAAATTTTTGGAAGCGGTACCGAAATGTAATTATCTGTGATATATTAATTATGAAATAATTCATTTCTGGATCACCGAAAAAATTTTTGTTGTTGATACTTTAACATTTTCTATTTATTTAATAATGATAATTTGGCATTTTGATTCGTGCACGATAATATTCCGTTTTATTTTTATACAAATTTAGCATTTATATCCACGTAAAAATCTTTTTATCTATCCTTTTTTTTTCTTCTTCTTTTTTAATAGTATCGAATAATTTATTTAAAAATGGGGAATTCGGAAAAAATAGAAAAGAGTAAATAAATTCTTAATTTAATTCTAATTAGTATGGATAATTCGGATTAGAAATAAGAGTAGGTAGAATATAATTAATTAAAATGTTTGCTAAATTTAATTATGTTATGATAAACGTTCAACGTTTTGGGAAATATGTCGAAAATTTTCTGACAAAAATAAATTGACTTTATTAGACAGAAAGACATTTTGTCAGATCGCTATATGTTGGTCGCATTCACTGTTTTTTTTCAATATTTTTTTTTTTGAAAATAAATGTGTGTTAGTCATCAATAAATATATTATTATTATTTTGACCTATCTGTAATAACAATAATAATAATAATTTGTAATTATTAAGTAAATTAATATTTTATTTATTATTAATTAATTTAAAATTTAAACGAGAAGCGCCTCTATCGTTTGAAATCGAAAATAAACAAATCGAATTATCGCAAAAATTTTAAACTCGTATATTCGAATATACATATATTAATTTTTTGACTTTTTATGAAAATTCTGTTCGGTTATGAGAAAAATTTTGGAAGAATGCCAATAATATTCTACATTTTTATGAGAGAAAAAAAAAGAAGGTATGATTGCTCCTGTTTTCAAAAATTTATATTAATATGATTTATTATTATCGACTGGTTTATCTTTTGCGTTACATTACTTTATCATTAACGCGTTTAAATAAAATCCCAGAGATATCGACAATAATGATTTTCATCAATCTTTGTAACGGAATCGATACCTCAAACGAATTTACCAAACTGTTTATTAAAAAAAAAAAAGAAAAATTTGTCAGTGATCCAACAAATCATGCACTGAAAGTCTAATATCCCGTTTCGCATCTCCTGTAATAAGGAACAAAAAACAAGATGACATTGATAAGAGTCTAATAAAATCCAATACGCATATAGGCCTATATACGGCATACATACATATATTTCCTGAGTCGGGCTGTCTAACGGAATTGCAGTTCACATATAGGGATACAAAAGATTATATTATTAAGCTGAATGTCTTCTCATCCATGATCCGAAGACAAAAATATAGATTGCATATCAGTGTTCGGGGATTATGTTCAATCTCCAGTATTTTTATCTAGGAAATCCTAGAACTTAATATTTTTTAACTTTAAAAACAATCACGTACTTTTTTTATTGAATATAAAATAAAATTTTTATTAATATTTATACCGTGTATTTAAAAAAATATATAAATATATATTTATACGAACAGAGAAACGTCTGAGAATATTTGACATTTATTTAATACTTTATGCAATCCAAAATGTGCAATTATTTGAATTTTCTTGTTATCGCAGAGTCACACAAATTCGTAATTTTATGTGTAGATCGTGTCTCGGATTCTGTAAATGGTAACAACAATCTCCGCCGGCATTATTCTTATCAGTAAACTTGTTTAAAAAGTTATCGATATTAATCAAGAATAAAAAAATATGAATTTTCGAGAAAATTAAGTAAAGTGTCTAATAATATTTGTAAATAACACTTTTATATAATTAAAAGAAATACAAAAAAAATTTTTTTCTAACATATTAGTTATAGTCTCGTCTGTTTGGAGCCAGATATTAAAAGAAAATGCATTTTTATATATTATCAAATTTGAACAAATATTAAAAAAAATAATTATGATATTAAATTTCAGAATGTTCATGTAAATAAGCATAATTTTATTTTTTTCTTCGATAAATCTAATAAATATTAAAAGATTTAGTCAAGTTTTCTTGTTTAAATATTTACACAGTAATTAATAGCGAAATAATTTATGTAATCATAAATTAATTTTTATCCGTCATGTTGTTTTTTGAACGGGTAATTAAGAATTGAAATTTTAATCGCCAAAGAACTTTTTTTTTGTTTTAAACGTCATATAATTAAAGGAAAAGTAATTATTCTCGTTTTTGTTAATTTCTGTAATAAAACCAACTCGTATTCTTTCATTAAAATTCCTGATGTAGGAAAAAAAGGCGGGAAAACAAGCAGTACTTTCCTTATTGCACTTGTACCTGACAGGAATGCCATTTATCCAGGGGTAATACGCGTTACAGGAGTCATTTTCACGCAATTCTGTTTATTATTTCTGTCAACAGCTAACCCAGTGCTAAGATATTTTACGGAATATCTGGTGGATGTCATGGAAGATTTGCACGCACTTTTTGACAGGATAACTTTCTAGTTTATTTATAATTAAAAATACTGTTAAACCGATTTCCTTTTTTTATTTTCCCGTGTTTTAATATCAAATTATTCTAAACACCCTAGAAAAGTGTAGATAAATTTATTAGTATTCGATTTTTTCGGCAGATGGCAGTATGCGATGTTTTTATGCAATTTTTAATAATGATAGAAACGTCATTAGACTCCGCCCAATTTCCAGACGCATTGGCACCCTTTACTGAAGATTAACTATCAGAAGAAAAGATGAAAAAAAAAGACATAAATTTTTGTTTTGATCAAACCAAGCCAAGTTCGCATTAAATCGACATTTAAAAATGATAACGTTGTTAATAATTACTTATTAATGTGGATCGTTTAGCAGCGGGATTTTTACGCAGTTTATGAACAGTTCCAAAAATTTGTCATTCTTTATTTTGTGAGTTTATGAATTCAAATCTATTATTATTGACGATAATGGTTTTAAATTCAAAAATAAACGAACTTCTTTATCTTTTGTTACAAAGATAATGGCTTCTGAACAGTTCCACTTTATTTATTTCTGTAAATATTGTTAGTCGTTGTAAAGAGCTTTTATGATCAGTTCGGCTTTTAGGTTTTCAGACGAAAATATTCCCGTTGTGAAAAGAATTCTTTTCTATTAGTTTCCTTTGTTATAGAAGTAAAAATATATATAGAAAATACTCATACACTTAAAAAGATTTCGATTTTGAATAGATTAATTCATAAGAAAGGAAAATTTTTTTGGCACTCCCAAAAATGGCAGATGTTGGCCAAATTACGGAGACATTTTTCTCCTATTCGAAATTTAATTAAAATATTTGATTTTGTTCGTAATATATTCGCAAGTGGCGTGATATAATTCTAATTTCGTTCGGTATAAGATGGAAACTAGAAAATATGCACGCAATTTGATATAACACAGTTATTTCCGCGATCAATTGATGATATATTAAGACACATTTTGACTTTTGGGAATACTAAACTTCACGACATAGTCGAAGACGATTGACGTCCGTACAATAAAATGCGAACGTGCAATGTCACGATTTTAATTTACAAATAAGTTTATATTGTTTCATAATTCTTTAATGAATACGTTTGAGGCGTGTATACAGAAATAAATTACAATAATATATTTAAAAATGGGGAATTTTGACGTTTCCATTGACGTATGACCAAATATTGGTAGAGACTTTGCAAAGATTAAGAATTGTTTGACGCATTATTTAATAGTAAAAAAATAAATAAAGTTCGATATAAATGCTAAGAAAAAAGTAAAAGAGCTTAACATCACTTATTTATTTCAGAATTTCAAAATTCGCTCCGGTGACTTTATCGCTTCGTAAGGTATAATATTTATATGACACCGCACTTCACGAATTTTTATATATTTTTGTTTATCGCGATATGCAGGGAATATTTAGTTGTTCTCTTATATTCTTGACCATATATTAATAAATAATATTCTGGCTTCTATCAAATTTTCGTGTTTGTGAATATTCTCTAGGAAGAATAGAAAAATGTCAGAATTGATAAATTATGAAACAAAATGGAAAAACAGAGTTTGAATGATGATTCAGCCCATATTGGAAAGAAATCAGCAAATTCATCTCGTTATTTAGGCCATGCGAGTATATTTCTTTTACGAATTTGTTTGTTTTCGTTGTTACACATTTTAATAATCTTTTCATTTTTTTTCCTTTCTTTTTTTATTTTTATAGAATAGGATCGTATCAATTTTTCTTCCAAATTATTAGCAAAAATTATATAATTGAAAAAGATAACAAAACGTAATTTGATTTGCTGTGCGGAAAGAACCATCAATCGCAACCTGTTAAAGGGAGTAACTAGTGCTCCTTGATTTATTAAAATCGCGTGAAAAGATTGCGAATATTAAATTTATATTTCACTTATTTTTCGATGATTAATAACTAAAGTAAAGTTTGTAGAAGGCTTGTCATTCTCTACATAAAATGTTTCTAAAAAGTTAAAAACATCTCTCGTTATCTGACTTTCGAGAGCCTAGTGCTCTACTGCTGGGTAGAATTGAATGCTTGAAAATTAATGAACTCCGGTTGCCTACTGACATTTATTGGATAAACCGTGACGCCATATCGAGGTCATTCTAGCAGAAATATCCGAATTCGCTTAGATTTTTGTGCATCCCTTCTTGCACTCTACACTGCTGACCCTGTTCTAGCGTATTTACAATGCCAACATTGATTGTATTGTACAAAACAGGACAAAACAGAGATGCTGTGTCGTTGAGATAACACAGAGAAGCGTTCTGGATATGTTCCAAATTACTTTGAAGGTTGAGTCGAGAAAAGAAAAAGATGTTTTCGTCGATTTGGTTACAATTTCTAGTGTTATATGCTATACAAGCTATTGGTTATAACAAGTACTTAAACCCGAAAGACTTTACAGAACTTTAACGTTAAACGAAAGTCGGATGATGATGATGATAGTTTCAAATTCGGTAACATTCGCTATTAGTAGCTATTATTTAAAAGAACGAAACCGAAAAGTATTCTAATAGAATTTTAAGAATTTAGATCAAAACTTTTTAAGAAGGAAATTCAACTATAGTAAAGAAAGGTAAACATGATGAATAACTTATATTCGCAGTCTTTGACAAACAATTTTTTTTATTTCCCAATCGATCTTCAATTATTCATCGTGGTTTTAAAGCGGGTCTAATATTTTATTTTTAAACGCATCATTTATTTAAAAAGTTTTTACTGTATCAAACCACTTAAGATTTTCTTCTTTTTCACACACATAAACCGCATATGAATTTTAAAAACTGGCATCAACAGTATAGCACATACATCAAAGATATATCGATTATTGAAATTTCTCTGGAGATATCTATCTTAAAATTTAAATATTAAAAATATATATACGATATATATTTATTATTATTATTAAAAATGGACTTATTGTTGATTATTTTATGGGAATTTCATTTTAAGGAAAAATCCCTTAAGGTTTTACAAATTTGCAATTTTTTTTATAAATATTGCTACGTCACTCCATTACATATGATGTAAAGCTACGTTATGTAAAGGCGAAGTGTTGCCACGTTTAAATTACGGGAATTTTTTCGCTCATTTGAGGAAAATATCTTCGAATTTTTACACGTGTTTAATATATTTGTATAAGTTGTACATAAAAGATGAACCATCTACAAAGAATACTTTTTGGCAGAAGCTCAATGTCGTTACTTTACAACACCACGTTCATTCCTACAGAAGAACACTGGCGACATTTTGAGCGCTCAGAGAAATTTTTTCTGTCGCATTTATACTACATAATATTGTTTTAAAACAAATATAACCAAAAATAAACGATAATTTAATTTATTATGTTAAATTTACTAAATAAAAATTTTCGGAATCGGACCCCTATCGGTGAATTCATTAATATTTATTTCATATATATATTTATATACTATACATGGAAATGGTCGATTTTTGATAACGTAAACGAACCATACGAAATATTTTTAAAAATACACTTTTAATCGCGACGGAAAGATTTAATTTTCGAACGAAATCGAGAAGACCAAAAGAAAGAAAGTTTTTCTGCCCTTCTAAATATAACAGAGTTTCTTCCCCGCTAACAGTTCACCCCTCGACTGATGTTTGGAAAGTCCCTTACCCAAGATGCAATGGGAACTGTCGCTTTGGCAACGCAGACGACCATTTGTTGTCCAGATCGTTTGGAGAGGAAGGTGTAGTGCTGTCCGGTACTGAATCCTCTTTCGTTAAATACTTTTTTGTTGTTTTCTCTCCTTTTTTCCTTCTTCTTCCTCAAAAAATGGACAGTCAGAGATAAATGGAAATACTTTAAACGAGAAAGTAATGTAGAAATAAACAATCGGCGGAAAAGTAAGTAAAGGTTTTTTTCCCCCTCCGAGTCTTAAAAGTTGAAATTTTAACTTTGATCTGCCGTAAAATGTTAAATGTTAAAAGTTGATTAAAAAAAATGTATTTTATATAATTTATAATTAGTTTTAATTATCGTATAAACTATGAGCATCGGTTACACATTTATTTACGCTCTAGCATGAGAAGCATATAAGAACTTTTGAAATATTTATACGCTTACATATTTAATAATTTATTACAGTAATTAAGTAAAAATAACGGGCAAGTTTATCGTGTATACAGCGTACGATAAACAGTCTTTTTGCATAACAAAAATGAAAAGCCGGTTAATGCTTACCAGCATAACATACAAGCTATTATGCTGTACCGTACCGTATTTCGAACGATAACGGCAATCAAACATTACCGAGTTAATTAATTTAAATATTTTTATCGGACCAAATTTCGCTGCGTAAAATTTTAACTTTTATAACTTACAGCTCGTTATAAAATTTATCATCAATAAAAATTCGAATATTAAATGTATGAGCTATAAGTGCATCACTCTTTTATCATTCTGCTATCGTCTTTAAAATCTTATGCTGTATCAAACGGATTTCAATCGATATTTCCTATGGTAGAAGGCACTCAATCTTCAATTTTAATTTTTTTACAAAAGATATATCATAAATTCGTATCAATATATATATATATATATTATTTTGTCTTTTTGCTTACTGATTTTCATCGTTTCTAGTCTGTTTTCAATCAAGAGAAAAAAGTCAATATTGAATGTGCATATACCAGATAAACCGATGGTTTTGAATATTATGCTATTTGTTTTCGTTCGATTTGAAATCATTCATCGGTTTAAAAGAGCATATTCACAAGTTTTCAGACGAGAATTTCACGCACCATTACTGTTCGGATCTCTATGTAGTTCACTGTCGACACAAATAGATTGTACCGTTTTTGTTTCTCTTTATTTTCCCTTGACCCGTTTATTGTCTGAATAGCAAATAGCCGAATACCAAAAATATTATGCTTATGTTAGATTTAATCGAACAGTATTAAAATGTTCCTCTGCATTCATGTCGTGAACTATTCATGATGTATATGAGGAGTTGATGAAGACAGAAATAGATTGGCCAGGAACACAGGTATGCTGAGTATCTTAAGTCAGCGGTTCTCACTTTAGCTAATTCTATTTAATAGAGAAATTCCGGTTAACTTTCTCGCCCTTGAATATGTATATTATACGAATAATAAAAGATTATATATATATAGCAATATTCATAAAATATATTCGTTCACAATATACGATTCTAGAGAAGACATTAGAACATCCTCACTGATTAGATTATTAGACTGTGTGGTTTTAATTAGGTGTCAGCGTTTCTTATCTCTCCACTGTAGGCTACTAGGATACACCGGAAAAGGAAAGAAAACGATGGGAGATAAGAATAGGGAGAAGGATTTGATGGCTACTGCGACATGATAAATTTCGTAAATGAAACAAATATTGAAATTTTTAGGGTAATTTTAGGCACATAAATTTGTGATATAATACATCTATTAGACGAAATTCACAAAGAAAATGTATAAAAAAGACACTAAAAAGTAATTACAGATTACTTTTTTTAAATCGACCTTGACGATTTGGATAAAGAAACGAATTAGTCAAAACGAAGTCGTTTATTTTTGAAGTGATCCTTAATGAAGAGAAAATCAATATAGCTCTTTTGTAATGACTATTCCGAAATGAATGTTTTCTTATTATGAAACTTATTCCATTTGTTTTGATATCAGTTTATGGCTACTTGTTTTTTTTTCTGGGATTGAAGTTTATAACTAAATCGTCTGTAAGTACTTTGAACGATTCCTGTCATTTGAAAAACATATATTTCTTCCTGTCACATGTTCAAGTTCTATTTCCTCTTCCGAGAAAATCATTATTTGCTTCCTCTTCCGGAAACAAATGTATTTCGTCCATTTAATATATATATATTGTACTATGAAATTTTTTTTTATTTGCTAAGTTTTTGCTTGTTCTTGGGAAAAAGTTTTACTATTAGTACAGTTCTTCACTTTAGGTGGTTGACTCTGGACCAGTTGGTTTCTATTTTGATTAAAATCCAACAAACACAATTAAACTTTGTTAGAGAAATGAATCATTAATTTCATTGTTTATTTAAATTAATTAAAAATGCGACTCATGCTGATAAATTGTTAACAGAATAAATATTTTGAAAACAAACTCATGATGTTTTCGAATATCCCCAATTAGATTATTAGCATCATTAATAGAATAGATAACAATTAAATCTCAGTTGTATTTTTTTTTTTCGTACGGTTTAACGATTTGCCTTATGCTTAATAATAATAGAACTTTATTAGCCAGATTACTTATACGATTTTAATTAATGTATCTGTCATATTACATTTGTTTTCTGGAAGAACACGCCTTTTCTGAGTGAAAGCACTCCTTTCAGAAGATTGTATCTAATTGACTAAATTATGATGCGTCACCTAAGTTTATTTCCTTCTTATTGTCACTTCCCCGTTTCCATAATAATCTATTTCGGTCGTCACCTGTTGCGACGCGTCATCTGTCGCATTACCAAACGTTTACCATTAAATCCTACAATCGCTTTATTATTCGACCATTACCAATACAGATTACTAATCCTTCAATAAACTGACGTAACAGTTTTTCCAATAATTATCTTCCTTTTTCTCTTACCTAAGGATAGAGGAAAGATTAACAAGACCGGTTTGGTTTATGATTTCGCCCACTAGTCGGTGTTGTTGTGCCAAAAATTGTGGCTACAGACCAATTTGGAAGCAACTTGGGTCACGATACCGATATTTGGTACACCTACCTCTAACATTTCTTAGTTGGACTTAATGTCGATAACACGGAGTAACCAAGGCTATTCTTAACTGAAAATTCGATGAATTTACGTAACATTCCTATATTTTATGCTGCTGTCTGTAGCATTCGATTTCTCTAGTTGCGTAATGTCTCCTTTTGTAAGCTATTGTTCATATCAGGAAAAACTAATAAAATACAAATCTTATCTGATTTAAAGTCAAAAGCGTGAACAGACAAATCTGTTCTGTTGTTTGAAGTCGAGGTTTAATTATATGCATTAGTGTCAACGTCAGACGCAATTTTTTTCAATGAAACGACATTCCTTTATCAGCTGCTGATTAATTAAATCAAATAGTGTTCTTTTGAACAAAGAAAATTGACAGTTTGTTCTATTTGTCGACATGTATAGATATATGTAGTGATTAGTATTATCTAATCCATTGAAAGCCGAATTTATGTTAAAACATTTAACGATACATGTGTAGAACTTATAATTACTAATGTTTTTAGAACGAGATGTTATCAGAGAAGAAATTTGTAAAAATTAATACATTTCTCATCAATGGGAATAATATAAAACTAGAAGCCACGTCACGCAATGGCAAGTCTTGTCTTTTGGCTAAAATTAGAAAGATGTTGTCTTTGATTGCTGGCAAGACTTCTTTGGTTTATTTCCGTCTCTTAACAATGGACAGTGTACGAGCTGAAACAATATACCAGTTACCCTGGTATGTTGAAAATTGTATCCCTTATGCAGAAATACTTAACAAAATTTATCGAAGATTTAATAATAACGGATAAATTTTGATGCACATCAATAAAGATTTACAATAGTTCGAGTGTTATTTACTACATTAAATGATAAAAGGTACAAGGTATTTTCTTTATCTTTTGAATTATCGATGTTATTGCAGATTTGCGATAAGTAAGAACAATAGTCTGACGTAGATACTAATATCTTGTCATTTTACAGGTTTCCGAGTGTTAGTGACGGAAATAATTGGATTAATAATACTTGTCATGTCTGAAGAAACCAGGTGATTTATTCCTGATTGAGATGAAGTGCTACCTCTCAACAAAATTGCTCAGTGCGGCGGTTTTGGTGTGTGTGGCGAGTGTTGCCAAAGCTGGCAATGCAACTAAATGCAAAGAAGGATTATTGCTGCCAATATGGATGCCTCAGGAGAATCTCAGTTTGGGAGATATAATTGCACGAGGCATAGTTTACTTCATCTGTCTTTTTTATATGTTTGTGGGTGTTTCAATCATCGCCGATCGTTTTATGGCATCTATCGAAGTGATCACATCGAAAGAAAAAGAAGTTGTGGTGAAGAAACCAAATGGCGAAACTCAAACTATAAGTGTTAGGATATGGAACGAAACAGTTTCGAATTTAACGTTAATGGCTCTAGGATCTTCAGCCCCCGAAATTTTACTATCAATTATTGAAGTATATGGCCAAAACTATGAAGCGGGTGAGCTCGGTCCGGGTACTATTGTTGGAAGCGCAGCTTTTAACATGTTTGTTATTATAGCCATTTGTGTATCGGCTATCCCTAGTACCGAAAACAGAAAAATCAAACATTTACGTGTCTTCTTTGTCACTATGACATGGAGTGTATTCGCTTATATATGGCTATACCTGATTCTTTCTTGGTCGTCTTACGGAGTTATCGAATTATGGGAAGGATTATTGACCCTCTTTTTCTTTCCCGCTACTGTAGTGACTGCTTACATTGCCGATCGTCGTTTGCTCATCTATAAATATTTATCGAAAAATTACCGGATGAACAAGAGAAGGATCATCGTTGGAACGGAAGGAGACGACGTAGAGATGGGAGCTAAGAGTAACCATATCCCGGACGGAACTTTACAGTATTACGAAGGTGAACCTACCGACGAAATGAGGGAATTCGAACAGCATCGTCAGGAATATATTGCACTTCTACGCGAATTGAGGAAGAAACATCCTAATTGTAACATGGAAGAAATCGAGATGATGGCTCGAGAAGAATTAGTTAATCGAGGCCCAAAAAGTCGCGCATTCTATCGTATTCAGGCAACAAGAAAATTGATGGGGGGAGGCAATATAAAAAAGAAGATCGAGAAAATTGAACCGAAAAAAGAAGAGATTAAAGAAGTTAAAGATGACAGTATTAAAATATTTTTTGATCCAGCTCATTATACGGTTATGGAAAATGTAGGGCAGTTTTCTGTCACCATCGCTCGGGAAGGCGATCTTAATTCTGCTGTTTGTGTCGATTACACGACAGAGGATGGCACTGCCAATGCTGGCGACGATTACGAACCCGTTGAAGGCACCCTAGTATTTCGACCAGGGGACACTCAGAAACAAATCTTTATCAGTGTCATCGACGACGATGTATTTGAAGAAGACGAACATTTTTACGTTCGCTTGAGTAATGCTCGATACTTACATAATGTGGACGGGAATGTTAGGGCCATGAACGGCTCTCCCGGTCAGAGGCCACCAATCAAACTAGCCACACCATCATTGGCCACAGTTATGATCTTAGATGACGATCATGGAGGAATTTTCTCAATTGCCCAATCCGAATTCGAAATACCAGAATCTGTAGGTGAATTCATATTAAAAATTAATCGTTACAGCGGTGCAAGAGGAAGAGTAGTCCTACCATTCAAAACTTTGGAAGGTACTGCCAAAGAAGGGAAGGAATTTGAACCTCTTGATGGACAACTTGTTTTTGACAACAACGAAACTTTGTAAGTATAAATTCCATTTAAGAATTTATTGGTTAATCGATTATTAATATTTTCTAGCTTTATGCTTATCTTTAAAGAATTTCTAATGACCAAAACTGCGAGAAAAGGTTACAAGTCTTATCATGTTGCTATGGCGACGACACCAAGGTTTCGGGACCGGCGAATGCGGTTTGGTCGAAAGAGACGATCGATAGGACAATCGTGACGACGAAACATTAGCGTCAATCAACTATGTTGGACGTTACTTAATACCATCTTCTTTAAACTTATTTCTAAAAGATCTCAAAATTTAATGAAAATGTAGTTAATTTTAAAACTTTTTGAAATGAATTCGTGATATCTGCGATTCATTAACTCACAAATTAGCAAACTTTGCTGCCTGTCGACTAAATATCGGGGGAAAGAAACCTTCGAAGGGGAACGGGATAACAATAAGCTTATCAGCAACACAGCAAGAAATCGAACAGGAAAAGTTGGTTTTTCTTCTTTCCTGTGGCAGAAATGCATCCGTTTCTTTTATCGCATGTTTGGTCACATTCGATAAGAACATGTGCGTCTCGCTCGATTAACGAGAAGGGAATGTTTGGGTCGTTTGTCACTTTATAGTTGTTAAGTCAGAAGTTTATTACTTCGGTTCTCGATCAGCGGTCGAGGCCACCTCGCTTCCTGTTTCAAATCGCTATTGGCTCCTAATTCTTTTATCGATCTGTTGACGTCCGATAAACATTATGCGCTTTTTTAGATTGTTAATCACACCTCGTGTAACTTAATTTTTATGTAATATTTCTTACAGCAAAGATGTTCCCATTCGCATCATTGATAATGAGTCATACGAGAAAGACGCAGTTTTCTATGTTGAATTGGGTGAACCTAAACACGAGTCAGGTAAGTATTCTATATTTATTCGAAAGGCTTCACTGTTAACTTCCTTTGCCTGTTTAATTATCTTTTCTATATTTCTTCCACCTAAATCCTTATAACAGCTTCAACACCTATCACACCGGATACCAATGAAATCGATTTACAAATTTCTTGTCGCTCTTCATCTGAAACAGGTTGGAGCGCCCTAGGTTTCTTTCTGGCACTAACTAACTAACTATGGCCTTTTTTAATTAACAGATTATTATTTTCTTAATAATAAACTATAATTTTATTAGACTTGAATAAAGAAGAAGTCGAACCTGGTGATGATGAAACTATGACGGATGCTGAAAAGATAGCACTTTTAGGAAAACCGAAATTGGGTGAGATATACAAATGCGAAATTAGGATTAAAGAGAGTAAAGAATTTAAGGTATGCAATGTTATGAATTAAACGAAAAGAAAATTCTAAAAAGTAATTTGTTTAAAAAGCAAATCAGGAAATCACTTACTATCAAAATTATTTACTCAAGCACATAGTAGTGTGTATTCATTTAAATTATATATTACACGATTTAGATCTGTACATCGATAATTCGTATTTGGACAATGAAATTACTGGAAAATATATGGTAAATACCGAATTTAATTCTGCGGTAAATTATCAAGTTTAAGTTAATCATCCTAATATTTGTACTTGAACATATTCTGTAATTAAATATTGAGTTTAATTCCAAAGGGAGTGATTTCTTGAAAAAATTTTTTCTTGAAAAAAATGAAAATTTTAATAAATGATAATTACAGAACACGGTGGATAAATTATTCCAAAAGTCGAATGTTGCTTCCTTGCTGGGAACATCTTCCTGGAAGGAACAATTCATTGAAGCGATTACAGTTAGTGCTGGTGATGATGACGATGACGAAGAAGGCGAAGGTGAAGAAGGGGAAGAGGGAGAGAAGGAAGAAAAAATGCCAACTTGTACAGATTATGTTTTACATTTCATCACGATATTTTGGAAACTGATTTTTGCATTCGTACCTCCAACAGGTGAGATGCTGGTGTTCCGTTTATAACAAATACTGTATTTGAATTTCTTGGCATAAGGTTTTCGAATACTAACACACATGGTAGGTTTAATGGATGTTGTTCAATAGCATGAGTGTTGTGTGAAGACAGACTAACACACTATTATTTAGAAAGGGAAGATATGATCCTATTTACTCTTCCGCAGATATATTGGATGGTTGGGTATGTTTCGTCTTCTCCATTATTATGATCGGGGTATTGACAGCTGTTATCGGCGACTTGGCGTCGCATTTCGGTTGTACCATCGGATTGAAAGATACTGTGACAGCTGTGGCATTCGTAGCTCTTGGTACAAGTGTACCGGGTAAGTGATAAATGTTAAGTGTTGTGTATAAGATGGTCAGATTCGTTAAAGGATAAGCCGGTAGGTATGCAATAAGCACCTAGAAGATCTCCTAATCACTGTTTGTGTTCCTGTAGACCATTTAGAAGGTTGGGCCTGCTTTATGGTTAGTATCGTGATCATAGGGCTCCTGACTGCCCTTATTGGTGACCTGGCATCCCATTTTGGTTGTACCATTGGCTTACATGATTCTGTAACGGCAATATCTTTCGTGGCACTTGGAACAAGCATACCAGGTAAAATATGAAGGTATTAATTGTACCAAAGGAGGCTCCCTTGTCCATTTTGGTTTGTTTCTTTACACTTTCTACTTAGGTTTACGTTTATTCTTTTATAATTTTGAATTTTACTTTTTATTGATTTAATTTAAACCCGTTTATTTTAAATTCTCTGTTGTATTTGTTTTTTCTGAATATATGTCGTAAAATATGTTTATAAAATTTGTTTGAGATTAATTTTTGTTAAATGATATTTCAGATACATTCGCCAGCAAAGTAGCTGCCGTCAATGACAAATACGCCGATTCGTCAATAGGAAATGTTACAGGAAGCAATGCTGTTAATGTCTTTTTAGGAATTGGCATTGCCTGGTCTATAGCAGCAGCGGTCCATTATTTCAGAGGGGATCAATTTCTGGTAGATCCTGGAAGTTTAGCATTTTCCGTCACGCTCTTCTGTTGCTGCGCTTTCATCACTTGCATAATATTACTATTACGACGTAATAAAATAGTGGGTGGCGAGTTGGGTGGACCTATGATTTATAAAGTACCCACTGCAATTTTTTTCGTCTTCCTATGGGTGTTTTACGTCATCATGTCCAGTTTGGAAGCCTATGATTACATCCAAGGATTTTAAGGTGAAATTAACCTGTCTATTCGAAACTGAATCGCTTCTCTCCGTTGCATATATGACTACAGAGATAGCAACGGGGCGACCAAGTGTCCAGCTCCGGCACTCCCCATTCCCAACGCCAAATGTGAAGGCCATGGTCATCATCTGATATTATGAACAGTGTGCACTACGTCGGCTATGGCGTTTAGCCTATCACTTTCCCGTAAGCACTAATTATTTTTGATTTCATTATTCGTTACGGTTTGGAGGAATTGACTAAAGCAAAATTAAACATTAAAGAAAAAAAAAACATATCCTAAAATAATTGTCTCTGACCTTTCTCTACAGGGATAATTTGCCAAACTGTAATTATTTACAATCGATGGTCATCTATTTAAACCTTCAATGTTTAATTCACTTATTCCCTTTGACAATTGATCAAGTTCACTTCCTTTTGTCTATACATGAAATTATTCAAATGGTGTTCGTGACGCATGTTTAGATGTTTTTTATATCATTAGTTCATACTGTGATTGACATTAGAAAACGAAAAGTCTGTTGAAGATCAGAATGTTAATCGTGAAGATCCGACCATGTCTAAAACCGTTCATTCCGGGCCAGCACTTATCTTTCCCTGACATGATCTCATCAATGTATTAAATGCAGTTGACTAATTTTTTCTTCAGCTGATGAGTTATTTTTCCACTCCTTTGATTTAAAAAATTGGAGAGAGAAAAATGTATTATGGGCAGCTAAAAAAAATTAAGCTGAACTAATCATCGAATAAATCGCTGCCAACAAATGAGGTAGCTTTGGTAGATATTTAAAAAAATAGCTTTTATTATCGGTAATATTTTTTAAAGAAAAAATTATGTACATATATATTTGCTTAAAAGATGTGCACATTTTTCGAGAATGCGCAACGATCAAAACGTCCGTAATGTCGAGTTAGTCTTTCATTCGACGTATTTGCAGTTTCAGTTCTTGTGTGAGGAAAAATATCACGAAAAGCTCAGGACAAACTTCCCAATGTTGACGGATTGTTGGCGTGATTGTAGATTGTGTTAGTCCTATCGTCTATGGATATGCTTGGTCTAAGCAAATTGTTGTTAAGTACTTTAGCAATGTTGAACATGTTTGTTATTAGTAAAAGGTTTGTTAACTTATATAAAAAGGAATACAGTGTGGTATTATTTACCTATTAGTTTCTAATGAAAAGGTGGCTTTCATTAACTGGTACAATATATCAAAATATATATATATACATATATAATATACACACACACATATGTATATATACTGTATATATACTATATATACATATATAAATCATTAAAGCCAGTGTAAATAAATTATTTTGGATTTATTATTGCCTTGATATGTGCATCAGTGTGTGTGTGTTCAATGTGTATGTATACATATATAATAAATATATACTAATTGTTCAAATAAATTTTGAAACTTGCAATAATCTAAATATTAAAAGTTATTGGTGTATGTGTTTATACACAAATTAAAAATATATATATATACACATATACTCATGCATACTACAGTGCATGTGTATAAGGTAAGTACAAATATCTTAGCTGGCATTATTCTATGCAAATAATTGTAAACTATAAATATATATATATAAATATATTTAAAAAATACTTATCTGGCAATTAAAAGAAACTATTTGTAGAAATATCCATTTATTCTGATACAGTACCAATTAATGATGAGCAAGAACATGTATTGTATGTAATCTTTAAATTCATTAAAATTTTTATAATTCTATACTTGTATTTATTGAACAATGCTATATGACATTAATTTTTTCACTGTAAATCTAAAAACACTTGTGATGCACTTAAGGAATTTCCATATTAAGTATCAGTAATTTGGCAATTTTAAATAATTCTTAAATTATTTGCTATTCTTTATTAATTATCATAATGTTGTTTTAATTTGTTTATTTTATTATCTACAGTTTGGAGTAGTGCATTTCATTCAGATCAAACAATAAAACATTTATGGGCTAGTAATTGCTTTTATAATGGTGTTGTACATTAATATTGAAATAAAGGAGATTTAAAAATAAAAATAACTTAACTATATTATAAAGTAGGCTAAAAGGTACAAAGATAGTATATTTAAACATTATAAGAAATATGGCCAAGAAAATCTGAAACTATTTTTATTTCTGCCCTACTGACTTCTACTTTTTGGCATCTACCCATTTTAACTTGATACACAATATACTGTACAACTGCTTAACTCCATTAAGTGACAATACTTAACTGTAATTGTTTGATAAATAAGAATCTTAGATAGCAATCATATTTTTTTAAAGATTTTATAAGCATTAAATGTAAGTTTAAAATTGGCTCTTTTAACATTTGAAACTAAATATCATGTACAATATATATGCATTTTTTTTATTAATTTATAAATATATTTGCTATTGTTATTACTTTAAATATGAGAACCATTGAAGTTTATGTTTACATAATTAATATAATTGGATATATTTCTAAGAATTAAAGTATGAGATTAAATCAACTTAGATAAGAACACTTGTATGATATAAAACAAAAATAATTAGTAATCATCTAAATGACAAACATTTTGGCCTCATGGCCTGTAATTGTTCAGTTCTTACTGAAATGCTTCTTACTTTAGTTATTAAATAAAAGTAAACAATGTAATTCAACTGAGGCAGGCTATGTGGATAATTGAAAACGTTTTTGAATAAACAATTTATCTTATTTATTTGTCTTATTGTTTACTTTTATTCTCTAATTGTTCACTTTACTGGATGAGACTGATTCCACTCGAGAACTAAAGCAAAGGAAAAGAAATCCTGACAGGCAATATAAACAAGGGAAAGATGACATAAGAAAAGTAATTGGTTCTCAGTTGATGAGACTGCACAAAATAGGTACATATGGAAACAAAAGAAAGAGGCATGTATATCCAGCAATGGATGAAAAATAGAGATGCTGGTGGTGATGATAAAAATGACAATTTTTAAATTGCCATAATAAAGCTTAAATTCATGAAAATTTCAAAATTTTTGAAGAGCAATAATTATTATATGTACAATATGCTTTAATTTAAATTATTCTGAATTGGCTTGATTATAACTTAATATCATTTAAGAGTTTAATGCTTAAAATAGCTCTAAGTATAATTTCTCATATTTCATGAGCAATAATAAAAATAATTTTTTTAATCCATTTCTTTCTGACTAATTTCATTAAAAATACTAAAAATGCTTAATATGAATAAAATCTTTTCCCTCACATGATGATCATAAAATCATTTAAATTTAAATGTAATTTGGTAACTATAAAAATTGCTATGGATAATACTGGGGAATACTAGAAATAAATCAAACATTAAATAATGACATAAGAAAAGATTTAAAGTTCTTTTTAAAATTTTTCATGATTTTAAATATATAAACAAATTCTGTGCTCTCATCTAATTCTCTTATTTCCAGGAATTATGTTTTTGATAAATTCTTCCTAATATTTTTGCAAAAATTTAGAAACTTTTATCAAAATTTAACATAAGCTGCCAACTATGTTAATTTTTTATATACTGGGTTACTACAAAAAATTAAAAACTACCTTTTAAGATATTTACTAATTATAGACACATTATTACCTAGGAAAATAATAGTTATAGAATCCATATCCACTGAAAACTCAATGAGCTTAATGTCAAAAATGAACTTAAAAGTTTTTTGTATGACCCATTATTATAATATAAAGAGTTTATAGTATTAATTTTTATTTGTTCTTTTCTGAGTGGTATCATAGTATTTAAATGAATTGCACTATGAATTATATACAATATATTTATTATAAATTTCATTTTGTATAACAAAATATTCAATTAAAAATAGCATAAAAAATTCTAAATTTATGCAATTGTTTCTAATTTTAAATTAATAAAAATATTAATGAATAGCAAATATTGATTTCTATAA